>ML104714.1:11297-21952 GCA_003697995.1 Taxidea taxus jeffersonii | reverse complement strand
ATCGGGCTCTCTGCTCAGCAGGGGGCCTGCTTCCTCCTCTCTCTCTGCCTGCCTCTCTGCCTACCTGTGATCTCTGTCAAATAAAGAAATAAAATCTTTAAAAAAAAAATAAAAATGTATAAACAAAGGAATCCGATGCTCTTCTAACCAACTGTATCAGTTGTCAGTAAAGATTAAAGAAAATTGGAATTTACTTCTTAAAAACCAGATTTGCTAAAGTTCAGAGCCCATGTGAGTATGAGGTTAAGAAATCTTTTCTCGGTCACTCTCTCCCTCCAGCCCCCATCTCACTGTAACTTCGAGGTAAATTTTAATGGAAAACTGCAACTAAGAAAAGATGCTACAGATTCATTTTCTTACACAGCAAGATCGACATTTCAAAAAATAAGAGAATATTTTTTGAATGAACAAGGACCTACTCAAGGAGCTGGACTTATATAACAAAAGAGCACATTCAATGAAATAAGGTTATTAACTTATTAATACTTTAGTAAAAGATTAAAGAGTTGCTTTTGAAATTTTACAAATCAATTACTTGCAGTTAAATTTTAAACCAGTCTTATAGTCAAAATCAAACTTTTTTTTTATACGCTGAGATCAAAATCCAACTGTTCATGTTTAGAACCAATTAAGTTCCATTTCGAAGGCACAAGAGATATTCTTGCTTTTTTAAATTTAAAGGTGTTTCATTAAATGATACTTTAGGCAGCTTTTCCTATTTTCAATAAGTTACATTTGCTAAAAGCCATTATGAGAACACATTTGTGATAAGAAGACATGTATCTCAATTGAAGGCTCATTTCACGGAACAGATCAGAGAAAAGTCAAAACATCTACACCACAGTTGTGTGCTTTTGTTTCTAGAAATGTAAATGTCTTTGAAGTAAGTTCTTGAGGGATTTTAGTCAGACGATGATGACACAATTATTTCTAACCAAATAGGCTGAAAACTCTGCAACAACCCTCACTCAGTAGGCTTCTTGTTTGGGGGTGGAAACAAAGAATAATTTCATTCCATTGAACATTTGGGTACAGTTAGCCATCTTCTTCAACAACAGGTTAAAATGTATCAGAACTTCTTTACTGTGTGAGGTACAAGGGTGAACGCCTTGCCTTTCCTCACTTAATCTCCACAACATTTTGATTTCCTCATTTCTCAGGTGAAACCCCCTCTGGGGGGTAGCCAATCCCCCCCCCACCCCAGGTCAAACAGCAAGGGAATGGCAGCCCCTAGACACAAGCAAAGTTGCTCTCACTCCAGAGGCTACACCGCTGACTGTTGACCTATATTCTCATGTGAGCAAATGGAACTCGCTAATTGTCTGTATTATTGCCTCTTTGTCAGAATGGATCAAATATGAGCCATCTGTTTATCAAAAAACTCACCACAGACATTCTCATAATTTAGGAAGGAGAGTTAGCATGTATGACGGCCCCCACCAAAGCGACTGATGAAAATGTGAGCCGGCCCAGGCTGAACTACAGAATTTGCATCTTAAAACATCATTAAAAAAAAAAAAAAAAAGATGAAGAAGAACAAAGGCTATTAATTTTTAAAGTGGGGGTAATTTTTTAAACACCACCGTGATAGCACTTAATTTCTCTTTTTCCTGGCTTTGGGTTAACACAACATACTGTGGTGATGTTTGGGGTATATGCTTCAGAATTTTCCATGGACACATTAGCTTAGATGGTTTCATTACCCACCGTCATTATTAAGTAGCATTCAATTACTGAGTGTTGTAATGCCAGAGAGCATAAAAGAGAGACAAAAATCTCGGTAAGATCTAAGGGTAAAATGGCATTTTTATATTGCTATAAAGATTACTTAACTCTAGTGCGATACTAATGATCATTTCTGTGACTAAAAACATCCCCTTATGATTAATTATGTAAACTCTCTTCATTGCAAGACCAATAAAGACTTTAAAACATTTTTCATGCATCTTGTATTCCTAACATATTTTTTTTCTGCCATTTACCCACAAAGAGTCGACTCTAAGAATTAAAGTAACCATTTTCCATTAAATTAAAAGGCGGTACCATGTGGGAGTATTAAGGTGTGTATATATACATATATATATAATTCATGTAAATTATGTGGGGAGTATTTTAATATAATTTAATATATATGGGGAGACGAAAAGGTTATATTTTTATGAACGTTGACTTAGGTTGCTCGTGTTCCTGTAAAAAGCATAGTTTCTCATATTGGAAGGAACCTCTCAGTAGTCAAATACTTCCAAACTGGATATATTTGAAAATTAGAATATGCAGTAAAAATCAACTTTGAAAGTTAATCACTGTTTTGTTTATATTATCAATAACATTGGAGGGGGAAGTATTCACTGTTCAACAAGGAGGGATTGTTTATAATAGAATTCAAGACAGCCTGTGAGGTAAATTAAGCATGTACTATAAATGCTTAGTGATATATGGAAAGATATGATACAGTATTTTGTGAAAACAGAAGTCATAAAGCAGTATGTATCAAATGACTCTTATTTTAATAAGACATTTACATATGTTCATATCCACAGGACTTTGATTAAAGGGGACGCAGAAAGGCAGACATTAATAGTTTATATTTATGTAGGAGGAATATGGATGATTTTTAATTGGGGGGAAGGGGAACTATCTGCATTTACTAGAATTCTTCTCTCTACTGAACATGGTTTACTTTTAAGAAAAAGAAATTTAAGGAAAGTCACATCTTCCCTTGATGAAATGACTCCTCTGAATTTGAAACGTGAGGCAATTTTTGCTTAACTCCTCAGACTTAGAAAAATCTGTTCCGAGTTCTACCCAAATGACAAAACCCCTTCTTTCGCCCCAACCAGGCCCTGGAGCCCATTCCTGGGGG
The DNA here is from genome assembly GCA_003697995.1 of Taxidea taxus jeffersonii. Lineage (NCBI taxonomy): Eukaryota > Metazoa > Chordata > Mammalia > Carnivora > Mustelidae > Taxidea > Taxidea taxus. The sequence goes on along the minus strand of ML104714.1, from coordinate 19,089 downwards.
AAGGGGGGAGGGATGGGCAGGGCGGAGGCAAACCCCAGAACAGTGAGCCTGTGAGCTATGACAGGGACAGGTAGAGGCCATAAGAAGTAAAGTCCAAAGATTCTTTATTGTGCAGCTTTGAAGAAGCTGGAGAGCAAAAGATGAAACGGGAGGGCAGCCACAGCCTCTGCCCAAGACTTTAAATCCCACAGGTTCAGATGTGCCCCCAGCTTGAGTGTGGGGTCCTTGGGACCGTGGGGCCTCCAGCCTGGGTCATCGGTGTCATCCCCTCCAGCAGGATGCCGCCCTGTTTCCAGTTTTCTTTTCTCTTTCTTCCTTCCTTGCCCTCCAAGTGGACCCATCTGAAAATACAAGCGTCTCTATCTACGTGGAACAGAAATTTACTTTTCAGAAATGTAGTTCTGGGCACCTTCCGAACAGAGACTGGCAAAAATCCCAAATTGCGTGCTTTATTATGTGGGCTTTATTTGTGTTTCTTATGAAATGAGCTGAGACACTCAAACTCATTTCAGATAGCAGCCAAAGCGAAATGACCACATTGTCCCTAGATAGAAGGTCAGCGCGGCACAGGCCAAACTGTCCAGCTCCTGAGTTTTCTCGAACACTCACACGTGAGGACAAGCTGCTTTAGTCCCTGCTCTCAGCGAACGGAGGATTTTATTCGTGAATGGCAGGACTGCCTTGACAAATAAAAGAGAATGCAAAGGTTTTTCCTTCCCACATCGAGATTCTCCTATGAGGTCAAAATGTGATGAAATATAAAAACCACTTTGGAATTTCATGGTGCATAAAGAAGGACAGAAAGCATTAGCTTTTACTGCTACAATTTTATAAATAAAGAGATCACAACTGCTTATTCTATGGAAATAAAGCAGTTGGGTTCACTTTTTGGCTGCTGGAGAGCAATTTCTAGTGAGGATTTCCTCTTTTAATCAGTTATAAAGTATAATGACAGCCTTCCCCACCAGCCACACCCTGTGGGGACAATGTGAATCAACACTGGTAGCTTCTGCCAGAGATAAACACCAGACGAAAATCACGAAAATCACGCAGTCTGCACGTCAGGGGCACGTGCACCTCCCTGGGACCCCGGATGCAAATTAATTAAGCTAATACATTTAAAACTAAATCCATTTTACTCCAAATCGCCATCTCCAAAAAGTTCAGCAAAAAAACCCCAAAAAACAAACAAAACAAAACAAAACAGAAACGTGAAATGCCAAAACTGTAAACTTGTATTATGTGTATTCAGACCCTTAGCAAAACAGATTCAAATAAAGAAAATCTGAGATAAAGAAAACCGGCAAGCGATGGTTAACTCAAGATCCCCATCTAGTGACGCTATGCAGAATAGCAGGTTGTTTGTTTGCATTTCTCCGTAGGCCTGGAAGTCTAGTGAATTAAGGCCACTTACGTGGTACACTGTTCAGAAGTGAGATGTTTCCTCTTGTTATGCTTTTTTAAAGAGTAACCTCGGGGACAATTTAGCCCCTTTTCACAATGACTGTGGCTCGCTTCTGAGCTTGTTCCTCTGTTTTCCACAGAGTCTGATTGTCTCTCTAGATTTCCCCGTTGATTCCCTAACTCTGTGGCACCTGATCAAAGAGGCTGGGAACCCTGGACATGAGTTTAAAGTCATCTGAGTAAAAGCCTAGAGTACGTGTGGCATATAAGAGTACATATAGCGGTCAGACAACATATATTTTATGTCAAGAAGTCTATGGTGGCCAAAATAGTTGACCTTTGGGGGGAGGAGTGTTAAAAAAGGTAATTGGTTTATAGAACAAGAATAAATGTTCTATATCTCCATCTGGATGGTGATTACCTAGGTGTGTACATATGTTAAATACCCAACTGTATATTTATGATCAATGTATTTAATGCATTTTATACCTTAGCTATATACATGATATAGCTCAGAAATATATAGATATAGATATAAATATAAATATATAGATATATATAAAATATAATGAGGCTCCATACTGTTGTTTTACTCTCATCCTGAGAGCTAACACCAATTGGATAACATGTGTCACCTAATCAGAGCCAAGTCTCCACAGATTTCCTACGGAGACTTGGGAAATTAGGTAAGAAGTTCAATATCTACCAAACCTAAACTATCAGTAAGGATTTGGGATCCTGTGATTTCTAGAATGTGATATAACATTGTAGAGCAACCTCTTAGCCCAGATTTTAAGCAAACAAAGGGAATTGTACTCATCATCATTTTCACGGGAGCACGTCCATTTTCTGTGAAGAACTATGAGAATGACTTCTGACATCATGCGTTAGGGAAAAGGCTAGAAACAAGGCAAGTGGAAAATGGGAACAGGTGGGTAAATTTGCAATATGGCCGCCCCAAACAAATCCTCCCCATCACTCTCTAGAAGATGTGCTCTTTGAACTTGTAAGACATGGACTTTACAGCTGGTAGGAAACTTCTGATATCCTGTCTCATGCCCATGTTGTCAAGGTAGGCCCAGAGGGGTTGCACGGAGTCAGAGTCACCATTAGTTAGTGACAGAGCTAGACCTCCACCCAGGCTTTCTGACTTCTCATCTTTCCCCTTCCCAGGGTCCCGAAATCTCCATAAGTCATGGTAAGGAGAACACAGTCCAAGGCCTCCAAAAGTCTTTACAAAACTCCTTACAAAATTCTTTACAGCTGCTTTCAGAGATAGTCTCTGCAGAAGTTCCTCAACCATTTTTCTTCCAAACTTTCCAAATTCCTTCCTCCATTTGATTCTTCATTTCCTCTTACATTTTTGTCTTCTGTTTTCTCTCTTTCTCCCGGGTACGCTTACCTTACAACTAAAGTTTTCATTTCAGGTGGCTTATCAGTGGAGAGGGAGCAATTTGAAATTCAGACCATTGGTTCCCAGATTTGACCCCTGAATCATGCTCAAGGGTGATGCCATGCCTGCTGTCTCTCCCCGCCCCGAGAATGAGAGGTTGGCGCCACAAGCATACCCAAACAGACATTCAACTTTTCACAGCACCTGGTTTCCCAAGCAGGGCAGAAACAGATTCTGCATTAACTCTCGGGAAGGAGGGAAGAGAAGGATCCCAGGACAGAGCGGTTGTTGGCACTCTATCTATAAATCTCTACAGTTCCGACCATTATGAGGTGCTTGGCATTAACCCTACCCCCAGTTTTCAAACCCCATTTGAAAATGCCATGGAAATCCAAATGGTCTTTTCCCTTCATAACCTGTCTACACCCAAGACAATCCACAAAGGGTCATGTGTTGTCTCATGGGTTGGCAGAAGTATATGAGTAATAGCCCATTAAAAAAAAAAAAAAGTCATAATGCTTGGTGCCAAATAATTTAGGATCGATTTGAATTCACAATGCTGCGGGAGAAAGAACACATGACAGAATCACCACCAACAGTACCTTTAATGATAGGCTTTATTGAACTCCTACCTTGAGCAGAACTCTGGAACTCAGGTTTTAACTGCTCCAGGAGCTCAGAGAGGAGAGAAAATATTGGAGTGGGGAGGGGAAAGTTCAGCACGGCAGAGAGGGCAGAGAGGGAAGGACCTTGGAGGTCACCTGGGCCAATACTCCAAACACTTAAACATAAATATGTAATTCATGCTCATTCTAGAAAAGCTTTTCAGATAATTCATTAAAGTGAAAAAGGGAAACATAAAATCATGTTATTCATCATGTTAGTATCACCACTGCCTTAAAACCCCTATCTTGAGTGGTTTGCCATAAAGACCTCCAGATTTCTCTCTGCCTATGCATATGCATATTTATAAACCTTATTGAGGAGTAATTGAGAAATACAACAGTGTAGATTCCAAGTATACAACATGATGATTTGATACACATGTACATTATAGACTGATCACCAAGACCAAGATAAAGAACACATCTTGCCCCTCGCATCGTGTGTATGTGGTGAGGACGCTGAAGAGCTATTTTCAGCAACTTTCAAGCATGCAATACTGTGTTATTAGCTACAGCCATGCTCTCCATTAGATCCTCGGCTTCTCATCTATATGCATATTTTTAAATTAATTTTTAAAGATTTTATTTATTTATTTGAGAGAGAGAGAAAGCACGAGAAGTGGAGGGTCAGGGAGAGAAGCAGACTCCCTGCTGAGCAGGGAGCCAGATGTGGGACTCGATCTCGGGACTCCAGGATCATGACCCCAGCCAAAGGCAATCACTTAACCAACAGAGCCACCCAGGGGCCCCCTATGCATATTTTTAATTCATTCACACCAAATATGCCCATTCTTTTTTTTTAAATTTTATTTATTTATTTGACAGACAGAGATCACAAGTAGGCAGAGAGGCAGGCAGAGAGAGAGGAGGAAGCAGGCTCCCCTCTGAGCAGAGAGCCCAATGCAGGGCTTGATCCCAGGACCCTGAGATCATGACCTGAGCCGAAAGCAGAGGCTTCAACCTACTGAGCCACCCAGGTGCCCCCAAATATGCCCATTCTAAGCTGCTTTGGGTACTTAGCAGTATATCTTAAACACCCACCACACTAGTCACTATAAAGCTGCAGAATCCTTGCAATGTCCACCTCACATGTCTGGATTTGTTTGCATATAGACTCTTGCCCAGTACACGAATGCTCGGTAATTTATTCACTTCGCTCTTCATTAATATGTTTATGGTTCCTAATATCCCACTGCTAGAGACAAAGCTGGGATCAGCTTCCTCGCACATGCATTGTTTCCTTCTTGTCTGATCCTTCCCTTAGGAATCATTCCTAGAACTGCGACTCAAAGGAAAACAGCCCATCTACATTTCGATGCCCAAATTGCCCTCTAGAAGGAACGTAACAATGGATACTCCCACCAGCTCTCTCCTCACTAGCACTAGGTGTTATCATTCTCTCATCTTTGCCAATCTGGTCACCACAAAATGGTAACTGTTGTTTTAATGTGTGTTTGTTTAATTCCTTGGGAATTAAACAATTCTGCACTTGGAGGCCCGGCTCCAACCCTCCTGTCTGATTGGTGTTAGTCAACTGCGTCTCTATTAGTTTTCCCCATGACTTTCTCCCCCGATGCTGGATGGAATGTCTCCAGGCAAATTTCCACTTGAGTGCAAAGCTAGTGAAGTTGTCTTGGAGGTCTCCCCGACCCCATCTGCTACCCACCACAATGCCAGAGACTGTCTCTGTCCCTCCTGCACTTGAATTTGCCTCAAGCTTCACGGAGCTCAATGTTTTTCCACATCAGAGCAAGAACTGGCCCATCGTGGAGCTGGAGGGGCCTTCCTTCCACTTCTCTAGCCTGTGCCAATGATCTCCAAGTATGGCTTCACAGACTGATGATGTTTTTGTTTAAACTGAGCTAGACTTCGGCCTTGAGCCCCATTTGAAAGGCAGAAACTGAATCTGGCTCTACTTCCCTGGATCTAAACTGAGCTGGGGGAGGAGGGTCTTCTGTAGTAATCTGTCTGGGGACAAGAGTGCATTGGGTCTTATCCTACTGCACCTACACTGTCACCTGCCAGATGTCCTCCTTCCATCAGTTATCAGTCCACGCAGCACAAAGCTGCATCTTCTTGCTCCTGGCTGCAAAGACCCTTGAAACTGGTGGCTCTCTGGAGGACCTGTCTGGGCTGCTTTGTTGGGAACGCCTCCGTACCCACACTTAGCTGCCAGCCCTCTCGGCACAGGGCACCATTATATGGATCCATATCAAGGGAAAGAGCAGGGGTATCCGATCTGGGGACCACCTCTACCCTCAAAGTCTCCAAACAAATTGGAATTCCATGAACACAACTCACCCCCCTGAATCAGCTTCTTAAAGGTCAGCTTCTTTGGGACCCACCTCCATAAACCCCTTCCCGCCTGATTTGCTGCTGCTTTCCTCCTCACACAGCCCTGGGAACATTCATCGATTCTCAGTTTTGCAACCTACTTATCACGCCGTTGTCTACGTATCTTCTTTCTTTCCAGGGCTAGGCTTTGAAACAAGTCCCAAGTATTGACTTCAGCCATCTAATCTAGGGAAGAAAATTGCTGGTCTAACTGCCAAAACTGGGGACAGGGGTTGAAAGAGATAACAAGAAATGGGGAAGGAAGCATCTGGTGTTTTGCTGGTAAGAAGAGGGCATCCCAGATGTGAGGAACAGCACAGGCAAGGGTCAGGAATGAGATGGAGTCCGGGGTCTGGCCTTCATAGAACAGAGTTCTCCATGTATTCTTGCAGAATAAAAGCTTGGGTAGGTGGGGAGGGGGGCGGCTTGCAGAACACTGGTAAGGAAGCATGTGAGCATCTAGGTTAACTCAGAGCAATTCATGGACATACAAGTTCCATATAACTTGATCACAAGGCAGTATTTTCCTTTTTAGAGGAAACTGGAGCCTGGTGCTAATGGACAAAATGCAGGCTCCAAAATTAGGTAGCCCTATGTTTTGAAGCCAGATTCTGCTGCTTGTTGCCTGTGATGTTTAGGTGTCAGCCCAGCGGGATGAGTAACACTTCTTTCATGAACTAGTACTTACATGCCTGTGAGAAGACACATGGAGGGCAACCAGACTTAAAAGAAGCTCCCTTCTGGGGTGCCTGGGTGGCTCAGTGGGTTAAGCCTCTGCCTTTGGCCCAGGTCATAATCTCAGGGTCCTGGGATCAAGCCCCACATCGGGCTCTCTGCTCAGCAGGGGGCCTGTTTCCCCCCTCTCTCTCTGCCTGCTTCTCTGCCTACTTATGATCTATCTGTGTGTGTCAAATAAATAAATAAAAACTTAAAAAAATTGGGGGGAGCCTGGGTGGCTCAGTAGGTTAAAGCCTCTGCCTTCGGCTCAGGTCTTGATCCCAGGGTCCTGGGATCGAGACTCACATCAGGCTCTCTGCTCAGTGGGGAGCCTGCTTCCTCCTCTCTCTCTGCCTGCCTCTCTGTGTACTTGTGATCTCTGTCTGTCAAATAAGTAAATAAAATCTTAAAAAAAAAAAAAGAGGCTCCCTTCCTCCCTTACTTTCCTTCTCCTTTGCTTATGTTAGCTTCAAGCCTCAGACTAATTCATAACATGCCCTGCCTCTACCCAAATCAATCTATTGCTAATACACCTTGGGTTACTAGAAAAGAATTCATGAATATGTATGAATTGTATGCATAAATTTGTGTGCTAGTGAATCACATGTGTTTCATAGCTTCTTCAAGGAACTCTTTATGCTTTTTAATATTTAGTAAGATTTATAAGAAATATTGATGAAAACACTTTCTAAACTGGAAGCAATGTCCAGGTTGGCATTATAAAGTTTTCCACAGTATCATCTATCTGAGAAACAGCTCAAGCCTCCTGGCCTCCCCACACTTTCTCCCTCCTTCCGACCCACTGCCCAGGAAACAACCCTTGGAGGATCATAGCCAAGGACGCCACTGGGCAGCAGCACTAGGGAGCAGGACTTTAGTTAAACCAAGCAGAGAGGCTGAAGCCCTGACTACTGTGTGAAAAGGCCTTTCAGGCATGGCTATTTGGTAAATTTGCTTTTCCACGGAGCCAGTGAGGTATCACAGACTGGAAGAAGTTTCTGTCTCCAGAGATGCCACCACAGGAAGACCAAAGGTGAGGTGACCTCTGCTCCAGAGCAAAAGCTCCAACGTAGACACCCATATGGTTGACTTTTCCATCAGGTTCTTTCCTCACCAGAAGAGGGGTAAGAGTACAAACAAGTTAGGGTCTGGGTCCAGGGATAGGACTTCTGTTTCCAGGACAACCCACTGAAGTCCCACCAGGCAAATAAAACCAGTAACATCCGCAGCAGTTAATTTGTGTCAAGCAGTGACTCTGTGCCAAGGGTTGTGCCAAATG
>RCUC01142232.1:0-72285 GCA_003697995.1 Taxidea taxus jeffersonii | reverse complement strand
ACTTTTTTCTCCAACCTTCCATTCCATTGCATTAGTCCGTAGGATTAACTGCTTCAGAAATGAAACTCTGGCAGGGAACGTTAAATAACAACAGCAAAATATATTAGATTTTAATAGATTCATGTATGTATTTCCTTTTCTTTGTGGATTTCTTTCACTTGGAAGCATCCACTAAAATATTTGCTTGTCCCAGAGGAGGAGATTAGTTAAGAGATCTTTTTAAAAAAGGTTAGCATAGAACAACTCTTAATTACAGTTCTTCGGAATGAAAGGAGGAAGATTGTTTGCTTAAGGGGGGCATAGTACACAGAAATCTATGAAAGTGGGGAGGGTATAATTTACCCACGAGAAATGTAGATTATAGTTACTTACTGAAAATGTATATAATGTGGTTCTAGTTGCTACAATAAAAAGAATGTTGAAAGATGCGTTTGTGAAAAAATATATTGTAAATTCTAAAGTGCTGCAATTGTTAGCCTTAGAATACTAATGAAAAGCTCAGAGTAATTATTGAAGACAACCTCAGAATATAGACACAGTTTATTTTTGTAGAAAGGAAAAAATTACTACTTACTGAAGATCATGACTGTGTGGTCATCATGTATACATAGGGTATCTTTTGTTATTCTCTCTTCGGCTCTCCATTTTTGTAGAAAACTGAGGGTTAGGGATGTAGAAAAACTAGATTGCCATTCTTTGCCCTTTTCTAAGATAGGTCTTTACAAGTAATATCTTTGTCTCTTCTTTATTATATCGTATCAGCATTCTTTGATTATTGTATGAACAAGTTAGTATAAACACAAGCCAATGTGACATGTGAAATTCCAACTACGAGGCATATATTTAAAATAATTTTGTGACAGGGAGTCAGTCTATTACATTAGGGGTTGATTTATAAGATCATTTAAAGTAATTCCTTACAGGACGCCTGGGTGGCTCAGTGGCCGCTGCCTTCAGCTCAGGTCATGATCCCAGGGTCCTGGGATTGAGTCTCGCATCGGGCTCCTTGCTCGGCAGGGAGCCTGCTTCTCTCTCCGCCTCTGCCTGCCACTCTGCCTGCTTGTGTGCTCTCTCTCTCTCTGACAAATAAATAAATAAATAAAATCTTTAAAAAAATAAAATAATTCCTTGCACCTTTGTTGGATTGTATGCCCTGGTCTTTATGATGATTGTCTGCTTTTTGGTTCTATCAACTTTATTCTTTTGTTAACAGATTAATTCCTTTTAGCTTCCAGCCTCTGACTTATATCTTTTTTCAATGATATACTAACTTAACTAATTTCCCTATATACTTTTTTTTTCAGTCTTACTAAAAAAATCAGTTATATAACATCTTTGAGTCTGAGTCCTCTCCCCCTGTTTTTTCCAAATAGAATTGCTATCTGCTTCTCAGCTTGGGGGCGATGAGAGATAGATGGAGGGCCTAAGGTGGGCCAGATTAGCCTGAGTATGACCAGTATTTCATTTCCTACTAAAATCTAGTAATATTTTATCCTTCATTTTCTTTACAAAAATGATTAGGTCGGGGGCCCTGGGTGGCTCAGTGGGTTAAGCCTCTGCCTTCGGCTCAGGTCATGATCTCAGGGTCCTGAGATCAAGCCCCGTGTCGGGCTCTCTGCTCGGCGGGGAGCCTGCTTTCCCCCCTCTCTCTCTGCCTACTTGTGATCTGTCTGTCAAATAAATAAATAAAATATTTAAGAAAATGATTAGGTCTTCTCATGGAGGAAAGGATGTTTTTCTTTAATATATAATTTGTTTGTTTTTAACATAAGTACCATGAAGAAAACAAAAAAGGGGTCTGTCAACAAGCGTAGTAACATAGTTAATAAATGTAAATAGTACAGAAAAGAATAAATCAAGAAGTGAAGTCCTTCTTTCCTTCCCCATGCCAATTTTTCTCTCTAAGGGTTTTTGTGGTTGTTTTTAGAAAAAAGATTTCATCATATTTCCACATACCTGCTTATATTTTCTTTATTTTTACATGTACACAATAAGAATCATGCAGTACACACGTAGGAAACTCATGGAAACTACACCTTAGAGAGCTTTAGATATCAGCATATGAATATGTGCCACTCTGAAAATGGCTGCATGCTAAAGTCTTTCTGTACCTTCTTTGCAAATCTAGTATCCCAGAGTAGTAAAATGTTTTGCTTGAGGGAATTTAATGACAAATATAGGGCATTTGTAAGCAATCCTATAAAGATATTTTGGAAATAAAGTGCTTTTCAATAGATCTAATAAAAACATGCATCCAGGGACGCCTGGGTGGCTCAGTTGGTTAAGCAGCTGCCTTCGGCTCAGGTCATGATCCCAGCGTCCTGGGATCGAGTCCCACATCGGGCTCCTTGCTCGGCAGGGAGCCTGCTTCTCCCTCTGCCTCTGCCTGCCACTCTGTCTGCCTGTGCTCGCTCTCTCTCTCTCTAACAAATAAATAAAATCTTAAAAAAAAAAAACAAAAAAACAAAACATGCATCCAGAAATTATAAAATTTATAGCTAGAATGTTTCTAGCCTATTTAGAACATTCTTGAATCATATTAGTACTGATCATGAAGTTATTGAGGACTTTATAAGTAAAAACCAAGAATTAAAAATAAAAATAGATAAACATATAAATAGTAGTCATTTTAAATCCTGTGGGTACTAGAAGATTTGTATTCAATAACAGCGTGCATCTTTTTTTTTTAAGATTTTATTTACTTATTTGACAGAGATCACAAGTAGGCAGAGAGGCAGGCAGAGAGGCAGGCAGAGAGGAGAAAGCAGGCTCTCTGCGGAGCAGAGAGCCTGATGTGGGGCTAGATCCCAGGACCCTGAGGTCATGACCTGAGCTGAAGGCAGAGGCTTTAAGCCACTGAGCCACCTAGGCACCCCAGCATGCATCTTTTTAAAATCTTTTTAACAGTGTACTCTTTAGTAATTAAAGGAAAAATATGGGCAGGGTTTATTTCAGCCAACTTAGCTAGAAGTTTTCCAAAATGTAGATTTCTTAAAACATACTTAAAGGGAATTTTTTTTTTTTTAACTTGCTACTTCTTTGGATGGTTGAGAACTATCAAATACTCTGTGACAGTTTATAATCATGAGATTAGAAATCTGTCTGACATTTTCCTCAGTAAAGTGGTAAAGATCTGTGTTATAGGTACGGCATCATAATAATCTTAAGCCAAATATAATTTGAAACAGTTGGGAAAAAGGTGCTTAGTACATTTTCCACGTGTAGGATGAAGGGGCACCATTTACCTTTTGTTGCTGTCTGGGTTCTGGTTACATAGGCATGTTCATGTTACTGGAAATTCATTGAATTCTGTACTTACAGTTTGTGTACTTTTCTGTATACATGCTATGTCAAAATCTACATTAAAAATAATGTATAATTATTAATAGCATTATAATAAGTAGAAGTAAAAAAAATTAAACACTCCTTTCTGTGTTCTAGAATATTACTGTTTTTATTTTTTGGCACTAATTTATGTTAATTTTCCTTTTTTTTTTTTTTTTAAAGATTTTATTTGTTTGGCAGACAGAGATCACAAGCAGGCAGAGAGGCAGGCTGAGAGAGAGGAATGGAAGCAGGCTTCCTGCTGAGCAGAGAGCCCAGTGTGGGGCCCAATCCTAGGACCCTGGGATCATGACCTGAGCCAAAGGCAGAGGCTTTAACCCACTGAACCACCCAGGCGCCCCTAATTTCCATTTCTGATTCGGCAGTTTTTATGGTTGTAAGCATTGTACACCTGTAGCTTATTTTCTCTTAATGTGGGAAAACATTTCTAGGTAGTTTTCAGAATTTAACCATGAATTCTTTTATATTAACCAGCTTAATTTTGTGGTACAAGATCAAAGATTGAAAGTACACATTTAGAGACTTTGAGATTTATTTGATTTTTGCCTTCAATCTGTAGCACTTACTCTTCCTGAAACTATATTTATTTTTGATAAATGGAAGCTATGAGAATTTTATGTTAATTTTGTAGCTTTTAGAAGTCTGCTCTCTTCACATAACTGTTTTCTTGGAAATCTAAGCAGCATCAATCAACTTTTTAAGATTGACACAACCAAGATTTTCAAATCATTAATTTTCCCAAACTCCCTTATCATTGAAGCAGTCATAAGAATAGAATGTTCTTAAACATCTGCTTTTATGTGATATCTTTGTCTTTTTAGCCTATGTCAGGTTGACTGAGAAAATACCTCCCCCCAACCCCAAATTTAAGACCTCTAACAAAGTAAAATCCTAGCTGAAGGAAATTTTGTGTGGTTGTAATCTGTTTGTTCAAGTACTTTGGTGAAATCCAATGTATCTAGTAATGGGAGAAACGTATTTTGGTATGAGACAATTTCATTTTGGAAAATACCCACATGGTACTTCTAATTATAACTCAGTTGTAACTGAGTTACACATATTGAGCATTTATCTAGTGGGTTAAGAATTAAAACCCTGAGAAGTTTGTATAATGACTTCTTAAGGGTGCTACACCTTCTAACTCAGGAATCTATCCCAGCTTCCTGTTAGAACACTCCTCACTAGCCAAGCTCTCACTTGTCCCATGTGCTTCTGTTCTAGGCATCTTTCCCTGAACATTACGGCACCCTGATTTGCTACATTTCCAGGCCTGCAATGCCCTTTCCTGTGTTTTTCCTAAGGTCTTAAATGCCATCTGATCTCCTCCTCAAATGCCACACTCCCCTCCCTGATTCTTTTATCCGAGCCAGTTTCTTCTCTGTTCTTGTTGCACCTAACACATAACTACAATAGCAGTAGGTATGCTGCATTGTCATTGTTTGCTTGTGTGGCTGTCTGGCATTTCAGGTTGCTAGTTCTGTGTAGTCAGGGCCATGTGCTGTTTACCCATAGTCCCTAGCAAGATCAGGCATTGAAGCAATGTTTATTGAATAGGGTCAAGGTAATTGGACAGGCTGGGCTTTTAAGTACAGTGTGCTTCGGGGAAGACATTTTCTCAAACGTTTCTTGATTTAAAGTTTGTGCTCTCATTTGTCAAGTATTGAGGGAAATACATATAAGTACATTATATACTTCTCTTCTAAGCTGTAACCTACTTGGCAATAAAATGCCAAACCTTTTACTTTTCAGCATTTGGGATGTGGTGGAAAATTTGGCAAGGAACAGGAAACTTTCTTTGGCTAAAAGGAAATTTATAAATTGCCTAAAGATTTCATTTGTTATGATTTCTTTAATTAGGTATTAATCATAAAGCCATGGTGCAAAATTGCTGTTTATCTTGTAGTGTTGAAAGAGTCATGAATTAAATACTGAAATATTTACTGAAAGGCTAGTTGGCAGGGAATTCTGGGAGCATTTAAGATCAGTACGGTAGGAATTGGTTTAGATCATGTTACATATTACTTTAGTGTCATACTAGTCTGGATCCTGGGTGACAGTTACAGCCAACTACTTCTCTTACCACAAGTAAAATTCAATACAGCTTTACAGTATCCTTGAAGAACTTAAAAAAAGTGCATTAAATTGATCTCTCACCATCCAAATTCCTTGTTTTTGAGACATTTACTAGGAAATGAGGAATATAGTCAATTATTTTTTTTCAGTTTCAAAAACTGGTAGATGAAAGATCACAGTTGATTCTTCTGACAATGTTTGAAAGGTTGTTTTTTTTTTTTTTCTCATTTGACATGCAGCAAGGACATATGGGCGAAGGAGAGGTAACATTACTGTTTCTAACTTTTGAATGTACCAGTTGTATTTGGAGAGGACCCAAGATTGCTCAATTTCTTACCCTTGTGGGGAAGAAGGGGAGGGGGAAATGCAATGTAGCTTTGATCCATACATACTTTATATGTCATAGTTAAGATTATAGACTTTCTAAGTTGAAGGAGTCAGAATGGTAGGATTTGGATTTGAATTGATAATGTTCCTGTATTATAAACTCAAACTCATCTTACTTATATCTGAAGATTTATTTCACCTTTTTCTTTCTGAAAGGAATTTCTTGGAAGAAAAAAGTTAAGGATCTTTAAAAAGGAAAATACAGTGTGACTAGTCTCAAATACTTGATTATATTAGAAGCTCAATTATACTTGAATACCTTATGTTTAGTTTTTCTGCTAAGTCAGCATAATACATTTGGTTTAAAATGAGATTAGCTAAACAAATGACTACTCCTATAAATTTCAAACACTGGGGGGAAAAGCTAGAAATTTTAGAGAATTTTAAAGAATCATTTCCTAGAGGTGCCTGAATAAACCTGATTTTTACCACCTGTGATAGCTTTGCCTTTTTACAGGCAAGTCAGTTGGATAGTCAAATAGCTTAACTTTCAAATGCAAGTGACTTTTAAACACTATTTAGGGAATAACTTCCAATTTATAGGTATTTTTAATCTTCATTTTTATAACTCTTGAGTATAGTTTTGTAGGGTTAATTCATAACAAATATATTGTTATCATTTGTGTTTAGTTAGGAAAGTTGAAAGGAAGACAAGTGTGGCAACAAAGGACATTGGAGTATTTCAGTAAAGGAAGAGCACTGAAGCTTTATTTCTATAGGAGCCATTAACAAACTCTTTATGTAGTACCTAGAAGTAAATTAGTCATCTGAAAAGTGACAAAACAGTGCTTGAAAAATTCTAGTTATTTGTAGCTCAGTGTTTTGCTTATGATTTCCAAAGCTCATGTTTTGTTGTCAGGTAAATACAGGAATAATATGAACCACATTGGCATCTCTGGTCTTTTTTGCTTATATATTTTGTATGATAGGATTTTCAAACAGCAAACTTAATGTCTCGTTTTTAGAATTAGCACCAGTGGCAGCTGTTAATTACTCAACTAAAAGAAAATACATCTTTGCCATGCCTAAAAATCTTAAATTCTATAAGACTAGATTGTGAAGTTGGATAACAGCATTAAATGGATTTTGATTATATCCCATTAAGGTAGACCAAGATGAGTGCTCACTTTAAAAATCGACTTGTTTATTTTAAGGACAGTCTTAGAGTAAATTGGGTAGGACATATTATTTTGTGTTTTAAAAAAATTTAAGTGATCTAACATCTGATCGTCGAATGTAATGCTTAGTGTACATATCTAGGTTGCCCCTTGGCCATGGGGCCCTGCCAAGGCAATGGAGTCTCCTGCCATCTGCTTTCCAAAGAGTGCTCCCTCCTGTATGTCCATTTCACCTCACTGAAGTATCTGGATCCCAGGGGGATAGTTGAGCAGCCTTCTATTTAACCATGTACTTTCTCTCTGACTCCACGGAGACTTTAAAGTGATGGGAATTCAAGAGCATATCTAAGTGATTCGTTATTCAGTGAGAAAAATAAAAGCGGTCTTATTGAATCTGCCGTTTTCCTTGTTTCTTGTGTCTGCTCAGCAGTGGCAAGGGACATTTGCTGTTAGCTTTTTTTTTTTTTCTGCTTTCTATTCCAGGTCAGTCTTCACTGTTTCCAATGGAAGATGGATTCTTGGATGATGGCCGTGGGGATCAACCTCTTCATAGTGGCCTGGGTTCACCTCACTGCTTCACTCACCAGAATGGAGAAAGAGTGGAACGATATTCTCGCAAGGTGTTTGTGGGCGGATTACCTCCTGACATTGATGAAGGTATATTTACAAAGACCCAATAAATGCATAACACCTGGACTGTGGCGCACAGTCCTAACTCATAGATAGTAGTTGCTGTTAACATAAGAATCTTATCTGGCTCCAGGTATACAGTTTTGATGGCATTGTTAGCTTGTCTTATCTTTCTATCCTGGCAGGTAAGATTAGTTTACAGAGGATGGGGCACAGGATTTTGGGATTTGGGGAACCTGCTGTAGCCAGTGACTGGACTAAATGAAAAGAGTAACTGTCCTTGGGAAACCATCTCAAGGGACCTGTTATGGGCACACATAGTGCTTACTGTGGTTTTGTCTGTGTGTGCTGCCTTGGCCAGATTCAGTATGCTTCCTTATTTGTTTCCTACCTGCTCCAGAAATGTAGTTAATTGAATTTTGAAATCTTAGATTAAGGATGAACTTTGGAAAAATAAACCCTAAAGTTGTACCACAAGAAAGGGAATCTTAAGAGTTTTATTTATCATTTTCTGAGTATGTTTTCACTTGTCAAATATTTATAGGCTTTTAAAAAGTCACACACTGTTCTTAGGCTTGTTTACAGTATAACCAAGATAGAAAGTATTTGTGTGCATAGAGTTTCAATTCTAGTAGGGAAAGGCAGACAAAAAGTGTGTAATCATGCAAGGAAATACCAGAGAGTAAGTATTGAAAAGAAAATAGTGTGATATTGCACTATTTTGTGATATAACAAATATAATGATCAGGGTATCTTCTTAGATTAGGTGGTTAAGGAAAGCCTCTTTTTTTTCTTTAAAGTAGGCTCCATGCCAAGTATGGAGCACAATGTGGGGCTTGAGGTCATTACCCTGAAATCAGGACCTGAGCTGATACCAAGAGTTGGACACCTAACTGAGCCACCCAGGTGTCCCTTAAAGAGATATCCTCTTTAAGGAAGTAGTATTGAGCTGAGACCTGCATTAGGAGCCAGCCAAAGGTTTAGAGGATTAGTTGTTCAGCAATATTTTCTTTGCCTGTGGGTCTGAGTAACCCCAGTTCAAGTTCAGACTAAAATTCAAGTAGCAGACCATATAGTAACCATATATCCTTACTGGTAGTAGTGGTGGTTGTTTTCCTAATTTCTTCTGCCTTGGTTTCCTAAATGGAAATGGCAATAAACCAGTTAATGTTATGGAAAATAGAATAGTTTTCTCTAAAAATCTATAAGGTCTAATAATAATGTTTAATAACCTCCAATTTAGATTGAGATTAAATGTATTGAGTCACTTAATTTTCCTTAAGAGGGCCAGTCTTTTGGAAGGTTGATCCAAAAAAAAGTTTTCAAAAAGCCAAAGATTGAACTAAACACAGTTCTCTTTTCTTTAATCTATGAAAAATTGTCTTGGGTGGAAGTTGTGTTGGGATTTCATGCTAGACTGAATCAGTCTTCATCCTGTTCTCAGAAGATCTAGCTTTCCACAGTGTTCCTGCTGGGCAGACCATGTGATCACAGTATTGGCCTCTCTAATAAGCTCCTGTGTGTGGCCTATTCTTTTCTTTGCCTGGAATCCTCATTTTCCTTAGTGCTATGGATTCTTGGGTTTTTGACCCTTGAAAGTCAAATCTTTAGCACAGATGGTGTTTAGTGAATGAATTATGTGCTTACATACAAAAAGAGAGCAAAGACCGTATTTTATCTGACCTTGCCTGGAGTGTTCTGGATAGGATTCTGACAGAAAGGGGAAAGAGGGGCGCCTGGGTGGCTCAGTGGGTTAAAGCCTCTGCCTTCAGCTCAGGTCATGATCCCAGGGTCCTGGGATCGAGCCCCGAATCGGGCTCTCTGCTCAGCAGGGGGCCTGCTTCCCTTCCTCTCTCTCTCTGCCTACCTCTCTGCCTACTTGTGATCTCTTTCAAATAAATAAATAAAATCTTAAAAAAAAAAAAAGAAAGGGGAAAGAGATATTATTGGGATAGTTTGAAATTTGGATGGAGTCTGTGAATTGGGGGGTAGTAGTGTATGAATACTTATTTTCTGATTGGGAGAGTTACATGATAGTGTATGAAGAAGTGACCTTGCTTTGAGCAGGTGCCAGTGGTTGTATTTCTGGATTATAGACCATCATGTTAGAAAAAAAAAAGATAGGTAGGTAGGTAGGTTGATTTATGCATGCATAGAGATAGAAAGAAGGGCAAGAAAGAAGGAAGATGTGGGGAAGGCAAATGTGTGTAAAATAGTAACAGTTGGGGGATCTCGGTGAAAGGGATGCAGGAGTTCTTTATATTACTCTTGTAAATAGTGGTTTTGAAACTTTTTTCTAAACTACTTTCCAAAATGATTATAAAAATATTTAAATTTATTTATTTTTTTGCTTTGCTTTGTTGTTCATTAGATGAGATCACAGCTAGTTTTCGTCGCTTTGGCCCTTTGATTGTGGATTGGCCTCATAAAGCAGAGAGCAAATCCTATTTTCCTCCTAAAGGTAATCCTCATGATTCAATATGTATGTACAGTGTATCCTGATACTGTTTAGTGTTTAGCTTTTTCATAAATGTTTACCATCGCTGTAAGATTTTCCATAGTTAAACTTATATTTTCCCAAATGCACTCTTAAAATTTATACCTAATACATACTTGCAGTTCAAATATAATTTTACTTCAAAAGATATTCCAAGATATCTAACTGAACTTAATGTTGATCCTATCAGACTTCGGGTAGGAAGATGTAAGTTTTCTTAACTTTTTTTTACTCTTTCCCCTTCCTTAGTTTCAGCTTATATACTTCCTTTCTGTTGAAGAATTAAAAAAAAATTTTTTTTCCCTTTTTATCAGGCTATGCATTCCTGCTCTTTCAAGATGAAAGCTCTGTTCAGGCTCTGATTGATGCATGTATTGAAGAAGATGGAAAACTCTACCTGTGTGTGTCAAGTCCCACTATCAAAGATAAGCCAGTGAGTGCTGTCTAACATGAAAATAGCTTCTTGTTTTTGCCGTCATCTCTGCTTTGTGTGAAAACCCACAGACATCTTGATGTATCTGTTAATTGACATGTTTGTAACCTACTTACAAACTGCTGTTGTTGTCAGCCTCCTAACATAGACATTCTATGTTATTTACACACATTATCTTACATTGAATTTTTTGGTTAATTAAGATATTGGTAAGTCTTTACCATTAAAAAATTTAACTTGATAATGCATTTGATAAAGATAAAGTAGCTGAATTTCCTTGAATAATAGAACCCCAAAATCACAAATAGATATTTGTCTGTCTCCTTCCTCTCTTTGATCAAGATTTTACCCGATAACTATCCTTAATTTTTTGCACATGGCACTCTTCCAAAATAAAATGAATTATGTATATACAGAAATGTACATGGCATACTCTTTTTTCTTCTTGAAAAAGTTTTTCTTTATCATAAAATTTAGTCTTTAGGAATAGTAGCAAATGGCCTGTTTTTTCGAATCTGGCAAATCAACAATTTATTATCACTCAGCCAGATCTAGTAATGGGGTACAGTTCAGAATAGAGGTGCCTGTGGGTTCAGCTCACACAATAATTAATGGAGTTCCTCTTGGTGTCTTGGGATTGTCTAAGTCTGGAACGCTTTTCCCAGAGTTCCCATGGCCTAGATGGTAATTATACTTGACCTGTTTATGTTCCCTTGCAGTCGCCATAGGTATTTGAGTGTGGGACCTCTGGCTCAGGATTTTGTTATGTGCATATTGAGAATATCCTACTACGAGCCCATCTGTAGCCTCTGGTTTGGGCATTTGTAACAATAAATGCAAACAATTAAAATAAGGCACATGATTCTTGGTTGACAAAAGCAGTGGACACATTGAAGTGTTTTATCATAAATTTAGTGCAGATATCAACATTTTTACTTTGAAATGCTTTTTGAAATAATGCAACAGATTTGTTAGTATCAGGAGTAGTTTGCACTTATAGGATTGGGCACACAATTCTGGTTTACTTAGCACTGTATTCTGATCAGCATTAAATACGGTGATAACTTATATTATTGGATATTGGAGGACTAGGTAGGGCAAAAGCCCAAATAATCTGAGAAACAGCTGATTAACTTACTAGTAATTAAGGACATGTTAGTGATTTAGCTTATAATAGATAATAAAAATTGAATTTTCTACTTTGGTTCACTTAAAAATGGTTCACTTAAAAAATCACTTGGTTTACTCTTAAAAATGAGATGAAGGTTAGGGTATGCTATATGTAAGTCTTCTAATTTTACAGCTTTATTGATTTATAATGATGTGGATTATTGTTGCTCTTAAAATAAAATACTCTCAATAATTTTTAACTTATTTCCTCATAAACTGTCTGCATTAAGAATGAGACATTCCGGTTTATCTGCTCCCTAGGTACAGATTCGGCCTTGGAATCTCAGTGATAGTGACTTTGTGATGGATGGTTCACAGCCTCTTGATCCACGAAAAACTATATTTGTCGGTGGTGTTCCTCGACCATTAAGGGCTGGTATGAAACAAATAGAACTACACCCTTTACCTTTAGCATAAGAAATACCTTATAAAGGTTTTTAAGAAAAATTCTCCATAAGCATTTGAGTTAATGTCTAAGAATGAGAGTTCTAGAATCAAAGTATCTGGGTTTGAATTCATGTGCTCTGCTCCCAGTTAAAAGTTGAGTGACATTGGACAAATTATTTCCCCTAATTTTCAATTTCCTCATCAGTCAGATGAATAGTAAGTGTGTCTGCTTCATATAGAGTTGTTCTGAGGATTAAGTGGGAAAAAGTGGTGTCAAGTGCTTTGTGTGGTATTAGAGAGCATCACTCTCATCATCATCTGGAAAAACCCTTCAAGAGTAGATTTTATGTCAAGAATTTCAGGGTTTGTTTCCCGTGGCCTCATTTGCTTACCAGCTCTTTACTGAGCTCCGAAATATAGTAGGGTTCTCTAGCAGCAGTGTATCATGTTTTTAAGAGTAGTATTTACAGGTGAAATTTCATCCCTAACTTAAAGTAAAATGAGGTTTATAGGTATAAGTGAGAAAAAGAACATAAAATGAACAAGAATACAGTTTAAAATTAAAACATTTCATGGAGAACATGATACATTCATTATTTTAGGTTTTTACATAAAAAATTGGTGGATAGCTAGACTGTAGGGAAAGATAACAAGGATTTGATGGAAATCATCTAGGAGGACCTTCACAGAAGGTCTGTCAATCCATTTTCTAGTGTTCACATGGTTGTTTATATTAAGTAATACATTATTAACTGTAAATATATGGTGGCAACATGGTATAAAGCAGACAGACCAGGGTGCCAAACCCAGTACTATCACTTAACCATCTGTGGCTCGATTTCCCCAGAAAATTACTAACTACTTCCTAGGGTTGTTGTGAAAATTAAAAGAGAACATATGTGAGGGTTGCTGGAGGGGAGGGCGGATGGGAGGAATGGGGTGGGTGGGTGATGGACACTGACGAGGGTGTGTGCTATGGTGAGCGCTGGGAACTGTGTAAGACTGATGAATCACAGACTTGTACCCTGGAAACAAATAATACATCATATATTAATAAAAAAAATGTGAAAAAAGAACATATGTGAAGCACCCAGTAGAGCCCCTGCCCTCACTTAAAAAATTAATGATTGATTATAAGGACGTGAGGTCAGAATACAGATGAACTGCTTTAGATGCAACCTTTGGTGAACTAGATGGATTTTCCTGATTTCAAATAACCTCTTTGCTCCTGTCTCATTTAGTGGAGCTTGCCATGATAATGGATCGTCTGTATGGAGGTGTGTGCTATGCTGGGATTGATACCGACCCTGAGTTGAAATACCCAAAAGGAGCTGGGCGAGTCGCGTTCTCTAATCAACAGAGTTACATAGCTGCTATCAGTGCCCGCTTTGTTCAGCTGCAGCATGGAGAGATAGATAAACGGGTAAGTCCTAGATTATATTTTGGAGAGTTCTAGGAATGGCCCTCAGTGTGTCATTACCAAGAGTGGAATAGGGGGATTTTATATGACAGTAAAATTAGCAGTTGACAATACGCCTCTACGACCGATTAGGTGTATGCTTTATAATACATCTAAGGATTCCTACAAACTTTTTCTATCCCTTAGTGTTTTGTGTAGCCTAACACAACACTGTATCAATTTACTGGAGGCAATTTAATCTCCTAAACTAGCACCTCTATTCATTAATTTATTCGGTTAGTCAATCATTCAGTAAATATCATTATATCAAGTACAAACATCAATGCCCTTGAGATCTCCTGACCTTTTTTTAAAAATCATAAATACCTCAATAAGCCCTATTTTTCCAGCGCACTAGGTAACAAATCACTGAATAAATTCACTTGTAGGGCTGCGTATTTTAGGAATATTTCATTCTAACAGTTTAAGTAGAAGAAATCATCTTTTTATTTGTAGTGTATTCTACCACCTGAAATTAGGTAGTAATTAGCATTATTTTTAGCACTTTAAATTCCTCTTTGTTGGTTTAGCTTTAGTTGAATTAAAAAGCTGGAGAAAAATCTCAGAGATAGTACCTCCTCTGTTTTCTAAGGTACTGTATTTGAAACTCTGTATTCCATTATCCATCTTATTTCTTTGCATTCATAGATTTATTTATTTCTTATCTTCGTGTTTCATGCATTCAACAAATGTTTTAGCCTCTAGGACAAGAAGTCCCTGTCCTCAGTTTATGTTATGATAGATATAACTGTATCCTATACCAAAACTATTCAAAGTGTGGCCTGGGTATTGACTGCCAGCAGCAAATGGTTACTAGCTTGTGGTGAGATAGGAATTTACACTAGAATGTGAATCAGCTACATTAGTAAGCATATTGTTTAGTTCAACTGACTTTTTTTTTTTTCCTCCCCATAGAAAGACCCTCTTGATGAAAGAAGCAATACATTGATTTATATTCTGGTGTCAGCTCCTTTTTTCATGGGAGACTGGTACTTTCATTAGGACTGACTTGATGTCAACACTCTGAGGCATTGTGCTCGAAAAAGTCTTTTTTGATTGATTGAATTGTGCTGTTCTCAATTCATTATGTAGAAACTATCAAGTCAGGAGTGGTTTACATTTATTGCTTATGTTTCATTTCATGTGTATTCTACTTTAGTGTCAGTGTAAAATACAAGATGATAGTGGATATCATAGTATACTGTGAATCTTTAAAAAGAAAGGTCTAGATTCCATTACAAACACAGAGGAAGAGGGTGAGACAAGTTGCAGTATACATTAACAAGCCCACTTGCTTTTTGTTCACACTAAAAAATATCGACATCCACGTATGCAGTGTCTTCTGCCTCGCTGCTTCATCCCAACAAAGGTGTCAGAAGTGTAAGGTTAGTCATTGGAAATGCAGACTTCGTTTGTATTCCTCTGCGATCAGATCTTTGACCAGTGTTCTTGCCACTCCTTCGATGTTAGGGAATGGCCTCAGGGCCAGAAGGCTGATGCTCTAGTTTCGTCTGCTCTTTCTGTTTTCATGTCACTCGTCTTGTTTAGTTCACGGCTAACCTTTGTCAAGATTCCTTGTCAAGAACTAGATGGCACCAGTGGTAGTGATGATCTGGCATAAGGGAATTTAACCATGAGTCTCTCTAAGACTAAAAATAGTCATTTCTTTTCTCACTGGTGAATTAATAGCCAGGTTATTTTTAATGCTTGAGAGACTCCAGTGACAGGTTGCCCTACTGAACACTGGAATAGACCCAGTTTTATAAATCCACCTCTGACTTTTAGATGAAAGTCAACCATTCTCACTGACAAACAACCAAGCAGGGTTTTAGATTGTGAATACTATGGCTGCGTCTTGTTTTCTCAGAGTTTTGAGTTTGTGATTATAACCCAAGATGTGTACACTGTAAATAGAAACCCTGACCCAGGCTTTATTACAACTTAGAAGTTTCTGACGCAGAAGCCAGAGATCTTCCCTCTGATGTGAATATTGAAGTGCTGTTTTGTGGAACCGGGAAGCTCTTAGTTGGTTTGTTTAAATTATATTTCCACGTATGACAAAAGTCCAGATCCACTAGTTAAAGTGACAGTTTGTTTCTATAAATAATCACATGTGGGTTTAACCTCATAATGTTCTAAACGGTTGGCTTCCCTTTTTTATTTCTGGTAGAATCCCACTGTCCTTTGAAAAGTGGCTGTTTAATTAGACAGAAATGTAAAATGATGGGCATGAAAGCCTTGCCAGGTTCTTAGAAGATGGATTATCTTAATTTCAATAAAAGAATTATTGACTCTTGTTTTGGGGCACCTTGGCATACATTCACTCAGACAGTGGATGGAAATGTACACACCGTAGTCAGAGTTGCCTGGGCCATTCATTAAAAAATGTAAACTCGTTTCTTTTCTTTTTGATTGCAGGTGGAAGTTAAGCCATATGTCTTGGATGATCAGCTGTGTGATGAATGTCAGGGGGCCCGTTGTGGGGGAAAATTTGCTCCATTTTTCTGTGCTAATGTTACCTGTCTGCAGTATTACTGTGAATATTGCTGGGCTGCTATTCATTCTCGTGCTGGCAGGGAATTCCACAAGCCCCTGGTGAAGGAAGGCGGTGACCGTCCGCGACATATTTCATTCCGCTGGAACTAAAGGGTAACTACAGTGCTCATTTTCAGGCCTCAGAATAAGTGCACTCTTCTGTTAATTCTGACCCCTTCCTCAACCTTTTCACGCTGGCATGTCCTTTTGTAGCAGCCCGTAACTTAACAATAGTATAATGAAAAGAATGACCTATAATATAGGTGTTTTGTAGATTCTTGTGTCACTGAAAACAATATGTAAGAACTCCTTTTTCATATTGCCATCGTGTTGCATGGAAGTTTTGTTCTCTTGTTTTGCTGGAAACCAAGAGGATCCAAACTTCCTGTAACATTTTCTTAGAGGAGAAAGAGAAATATTAAAAGAGAAATGAAACAATAGAGTATTTTGGGTTTTTAATTAAATTATTGTTAATAATATAACATATAAGAATACTTTTATTAAAATTAACCATGCACCAATAACACTATCAGTCTGTCCTGACAGTTTTTCCCCCAGAAAAGTGCTTTTGCCCTTCCCTTCCTCCCTCCCTCCCTCCCTCCCTTCCTTCCTCCCTCCCTCCTTTCCTCTCTTTTTTTCCATCCCCCCTTTTTTATTCATTTAACAGCAGTGGAGGAAGTTAACAATTATTAACAGGAAAGAGCATGTTAAAGCAAACACAAATGCATGAGCAAGATTGAAGCAGCATTAGAACAAATTGTAAGGGTTTAGAGGCCGAATAGAATTTCATGACGCCTCAGAGTTACTACCGCATCAGAAAAAAAATAGTAAAGTAGGCAGAGCTAGGTTTATTTTCTTTTCAACCATTTTTAAAACTTTAGAATGTAAAAATTGGGTAAATTTACTACTGAGGGGAGTGCACTTACTTATTTTTAAACTTCTTTATCTGGTCACAGCCCCAGGAAACCTACCAAAGCTAGAATTAACGACAACTGGTGGGAAAACTAGCATTTCCTCTCCTGAAGAACAAATGTATAAATTTTATTTTTGATGTTATATATAAACTCTATATCCTAATTTACTAACACTCATCAGGTGTCAGCCTTTGCTCTCCATTTTGACGTTAAGAAACAAGATAAAACAGAATAGATCTAGAGATACCTCAAGGATATCATTTTTGATTTTGTGTTAGAGTACGATTGTAGCCAAAACTGGAAAATGAAAATCAATATACAAATTGGCTGCTGATTGGCTTATTTTTAGATTTAAAGTTACTTTGGGTATCCTGTAATTTATTTGTAACATAGAAAATGAAAAAAAAAGGTAAAAAAAAAGTTAAGTAGTTGCAAAGTGTTTTGCACTGTTGAACTAAGTAACTGTGTAAATCTGTGCAAAGGTACGTATGTTTATCTTACTCTTCCTATAAAATAAAATAACATTACCGTTTCAGAACTTAGCATGGGACATAGTCAGTGTTTGAAGTGCCAACTTCATCAAGTAATGCATGCTTTATTATAAATAAAATTCTAGCTTTGAAAGGCGTTATTATGTGTTGAACAGTATGCTTCAGGGGTAAATTTAAAATAGTCTCTTGAAGCCCTGGTCATGGAAGTAACTTTTATTTTAATCGACATTCTCTTATCAAATGCCCTACCCACCATTAAAAGGATTATTACCAGTGTGCAAAACGTTAAAAAAACAAAAATCAAAATCTAATGTCAATCTTGCTAGTTGTGCTACCTAACAGTACCATCTTGGATCCTTCAAAACCAAAGACTTGCCCCAGCACTACGGTGGAACCACCTGGCTGATGACCCCTACCGATTATCGTTAGGAAAAGCAGTCCTTTATTTTTAATACAGGCTTTAATGAAGTATATACCTGTTAAGTTCCAAAGGTCAAAATGGAGGCATATGCTGTCTAATGGTCAAACATAGAAAGGGAGCTGCTTTTAAAGAATTCCCTGCAAATACTGAAAGCAGTCATGCGAATGGAGGGTGCTCTTGTGTAGCTGGTCAGGGACTTTTTTTTCTTTTCTCCTGAACTACATAATTCTAATCAAAATGTTCATTTGCCTTTTTTTATTCTTTTAAATGCTTGTAGGTGGCTTGGGGTGTGCTATTGTGCTGTTCCTACTCAGTAAACAGGTGTGATGAGTTAACAAGAAATAACACTGTTTGAGAACTAGCTTTGAATAATAATTTTTCCCTTTGTACATGACCTGCTGAATTTCGGTACAGTGTTTTTGTAGCTAACTTATTTTGTCATGCACATAATGTATATTTGTTATGCACTACTTTTGTATATCTTGTTTTTCCAACAGTGAACATTTTTAGGCACACTTTTCACTGACGGGATATCTCTTTATGCAATACCTCAATTTTTCATATTGCAAAGAGTAGCTTTTTGTACTTTTATTACTGAGAGATCTTCATATACTTCATTTTTTAATATAAATAATTTTAATAAATTTTATTTTCTTATATTCTGCTTTTTATACATTTCAGTGCTCTGCATACATTTTAAATTATGAATGTTGTGCACTGGCAATGCTATTTTAGAGTCTGCAGAGAAGAGAAAGCATGTTGCTTAAACATCCTTCCCCAGCACCAGCTATTGGTGTACCTATAATTTAAGAAATAGTTTATGTAAAGTCACAAATTAATGAAAAAAATTCGCATGAAAATGACAGATAACACTGTAGTTCCTAAAAAGAAAAAAAAATTAAATGCATAAGCATAGGGTAGAAATTTAAAATAACAAAATTGTCTACAGCTTCTTACTAAGTTTTTCAAATTATTCATAACGCAGACATTCTTGGTGAATGTTTAGCCATTTTTAATATTAATAAATTGATGTTAAGTGTTTGATTCAGAGATGTCTGCTCTTTTAATTATATATAAAGAAAAAAAATAGCCTGCCGTGGGACAGGTGTGTAATGTTAGTATGCATGACTAATGTAAGAAATTGTTATTCTACTAATATTTACTTGTGATTGTGTGACAAGCGTGTTTACAGATTATTTGGTTACACTTCAATTTACAGGGCATAAACAATTATTATCTATTACTCTGAACTTTATTGATTACATGTCCTTCAGATTACATGGGATTGTAGTTGGGAGTTACCATGTAACTCAAAACATAATTAACATGTAATTAGTTTACAGACTTTAGAGTATCACTGCAATTTACCAAGCATGTAGTTCTAGCGCACTAGCATGGCACCAGCCATGTACTTACAATGTAGTTACAGAGTAATTACATGGTTATTTTTGCAATGTAAAATAAAGTGTTTCTGATTATTTTCTATGTAAAGGAACCCTCTCCCTTCCCCTTCTGGTCCCCACGCTTTGGTATAATATATATACTTCTCCATACACAGACCTCTGCAGAATGCAAAATAAAACTTGCAGTGAATGAATTTAGCATTTTATGAGAGTGCTGTTGGAAAGACTTGATAATTCACCCCTTTTGTTTTGAAGAGTTGAATCTTCTGTTAAAAGGTGATTTAAAACTTGAATGTGATGAATTGTGGCAAGTTAACTTCAAGTTATGTGCAATACTTATTTCAAACTTTTGAAAGATCTTTGCAGTGTAATTCTTTGTTTTTAATTGCAGACATTTAAAAATGTCATTTTCTACTGTTAAGAGTAATCCTCTTTCTTGCTGGTGTTTCTAAAGAAAAGAATCAGAAATCAATCTTTCTACTAATGTAAATTTGAGATTATTTTTAAAAATGGAATAAAAGAGGTTTTGGTCATTTGCTTTATTTTATTATCTTATTTTAAAGCTACTGTGATTGATAGCATTGTAAGAATTGGGACAATATTGTATTCAACTGTTTTATTTTTTATATTTTTAAAATTTAAAGTATAATTAGTTTTTATAATTTTCATCAGATTTTTGTTATATTTTTTGGAAGTGAAACTTTTAGCAAGTGGGTGTCTAGTTTTTACTAATCCCTAATGTTTTTTTTCCCAGTGTATTGCTCATATTATCAGAAGGAAAAGTTATTTAAGTATGTCAGTTAATTGTACTACTTGGCTGAATTTCCATATAGTTTTTACTGTGTATGGGGAGGTTGTAGTATTTATTATAGCATTTTAAATAAGGGTAATTCATTTTTTATTAAAGTCATTTTCACGTTAAGTTCCTATTTTTGTATGTTCTACTCTTAAGTTATATAACACAGTTCCTTTTTTAAAAGAGTTCATTTGTTGAAGTGCTAGTGGAAAATTAATGTTATTAAATAGTTTGCAAATGACTATTTATACCAGTATGCATATAATTTTTAAATATTTGTAATGTGAGATGTTGAATGAATAAAACTTTTAACTCAGCTTTCTTTTAATATACTTCTTTATTGTGAACATAAGTAGATTATGCTTCCATGATTAGGAATGTATTATTTGAAAAGTACTAGGTGCTAGTACTAGTCTTGGGCCAAGGCAGAACAAACTGATATGAAAAGGTGTCCAGTCATATAAGTACTAGTGGCAAGTGTTCATTGCTTACATAAGTTTGTAAGTATGGGTGGGTTGTTGTCTTTGATCTGCACTATTCGGTCACATACTGCCCTGCAGAATCTTTTTTTTTTTTTGGTAGCCTTCAGTACATGTATGGGAGTCCCCAGTCAGGATCTCAGCTAAAAGCCAAGTCACCTGCTTAAGGCCAGATGTCCAGCAAAAGTAAGGGAACATGCATCTTCATAGAGAAGGTCACTATCCGGGAGGTTTAGTTTGTGGTCTTTGCTAATGAAGAGCCTTGATTTTTGGCCATCATATAAGAGGATCACGGTTAGCAAGCCTTCACTTTCAACCCATTGACTTTTTAAAAAATTTTTTAAATTTTTTAATAAACATATAATGTATTTTTAGCCCCAGGGGTACAGGTCTGTGAATCGCCACGTTTACACACTTCACAGTCCTCCCCATAGCACATACCCTCCCCAATGTCCATAACCCCACCACCCTCTCCCTACACCCCTCCCCCCGGCCCCCCTCAGTTTGTTTTATGACATTAAGAGTCTCTTTTGGTTTGTTTCCCTCCCAATCCATCTTGTTTCGTTTATTCTTTTCCTACCCCCTAACCGCCCCCCCCATTGCATTTCCACTTCCTCATATCAGGGAGATCATATGATAGTTGTCTTTCTCTGATTGACTTATTTTGCTAAGCATAATACCCTCTAGTTCCATCCACATCTTCACAAATGGCAAGATTTCATTTCTTTTGATGGCTGCATAGTATTCCATTGTATATATATACCACGTCTTCTTTATCTCCATTCTTTATCATCCATTCATCTCTTGATGGACATCTAGGTTCTTTCCATAGTTTGACTATTGTGGACATTGCTGCTATAAACATTCGCAACCCATTGACTTTCAATGCTTAACTGACTTGAGCCAGTTGCTAACATAGGATATGGCCTCTGGGATAATAATCTCTATAGCACAAGAATTGAAAGTGTTATCTTTGATTTGGTCCATTCATCATGTGGAGTACCGGGTCTGTGATGTATTAATGTTTACATTTTAAACTGCATTTTCAAATTTTAACTTAATGATTTATAATGACACAAAGTATGACATGGATGATATTCTGTTTTGTCAAATTTGATTTCTGTTCTTTCGCACCTTGAGTATAGTATTCTTAAGCCTGGAAGAAGCAGTTCTCCTCCTGAGACAAATGGACTGTAGAGGTCTTTTGCTTCTAAATTGTTTTTTCCCCAGTATAGCTCCTTAAACTGTAGGGACTGCCTGAGGGGCTGAACCAGCAGCCCATGAATTCAGTGGAGGGCCCCTAAGGAAGCCCCGGGGACATTGGACATGTGGGTGGCATTTGGTTGCTACCTTCTCTAACATCTCTTGGCATTCTGGGTTCGTTTAGGCATTTGAGGAGAAAAACACACATACACAAACATGAGTAGATTGTGTTTCTTTATTTTAGAAGTATTTATTTTAAGCAAGTGCATATCAACTATAAATGATGTAACAACTGAATCTTGAAATAATACGTAGGTGCACTACTTTGGTGTTTTAAATCACAGAACAGTGAATCTGAAAAGGGTGTGAGAGGCCATCTAGGCTGTGTTTCCTTATTCCCTGGTAGTTCACTCAAACTTGCCTAAAAAGGAAAGTTCTCCACCCCATTCTTAGCCATTCTTAACAATTAGGTTATTTCACAACCTCTTTTGTTAATGGCTTTGTATCCACATTCAGTTCAAAAGGAAAATAATTTTTTTAGGAATTTTTTTTTTAAGTTTGATAAATATTCCCTTAATGTGTGGTCAGAAGTAGTGGGGGAAAGTAAACTGATTTTAAAATTTAAGAACTGTGAAGATGTCAATGAATTAAAAACATTTAAAGGGTAATTCTTTTTCTGAAGTATGTAATGACGGAATGAGAAACAAGAAACTCTTAATATTTCACAAATTGTGATCTTCAGAGCACTAAGGTGGTCCTTTATAAGAAACAGACAAAAAAAAATTAAAGTTCTGTCATTAAGTAAGCTTAGAAAATAAGGTACCCTGTTTCATAGAAAATCAAAATATGCAACTAGCTTATTAAGGCTTTGAAAGGTTGTACAGTGAAGAAATCTATTTTTCTTTGTTTAAAGTGCCTCCCCCGCCACCACCAAATTACTTTGCCCATGGTCTCAGATTACAGATAACGTGGGATCCCATGGAACATACTTGGGATACATTGCTCTACATTTTGGCATGTTTACTGGTATTAGGAAGTCAAAGAATCTCTCTCTGTTTTTTTTGTTCTGCAAGGGCTCTTGATCCTGTCCCTCCCTAGTCATACCCAAGCTGTTGTCATTGTCCACATTTAACTTTACAGGGTTTCGACAGAGTTGCCTTGCTTCTAACCCCTGCGCCATTTCCAGCTCAGCTCCTTAATTCTCCTCTCTCTACTCCTAGCTCTAGAAGAGAGACATTGCTTTGCAGAATGAGCCATCACCTTGCAAAGCTGTTTGGATGGTGCCATTCTGTGGCTCAGATCAGCCCTTATTTCTCATGAGGGCCAACCCAGGTACACCTTCAGACAAACCGCTTGTTTGAATCTGCCCTTCATGACATGCTGTCTTTCTGATCACACATATCATTTCCCTCCTTGGAAAATTTTCCCTTGCAAATTCCCCCGTACCCCTGCCGATGCTCTGAGAACAGGACCCGCCGGCTTTGAATAAACTCTAAGAATTCAGAAAATGAACATTTGTGCCCAACTATGAACTCTTCAGCAGCACCAACGCAGCCTCTCTTATTAAAGAACGTTTTGTTTTGGCATGCCTGAATCTTGTCGGGATATTTTAAGTTCGAATCTGTTTCTAGTCAGTTTGGGTGTCATTGTTGACTGGCTGGAAAAAGTGTCATATTGTGATTCAGTGTGGTGACCAGAGGTGGAAAAGTACAGTTTGTCTCAAGGAAGTTAAAAATGAACAGTGGCGTCCAAATCCAGTGCATGCGCCAGCCGCCAGTGTGTTCTATTGGCTATAGTGCGATTAAGTGTCAGAGAGACATTGCTGGTGGGTAGATGGGGGCCTGGAAAGTGGTGAATCAGTGAATACAAACGCCAAAAGCCAAGCTTGAGCTTTCTTTATCCTCTTCACTGGAGTTCTATTTCAGTAAGCAGGGCTTTGATACCATAAAAAATGTCAATGTGATTAAGCAAATGTCACCATTCTAAAGAGATTATTTTCAGCTCTTCTCTCATCCTGCCTCCAACACCAAAAGAGAGAGAAAAGAACCAAACATACCCAGAGATGACCCTTCCACCCCCTGCCCTGCTGCAAACCCTTACTAAGGGCAACACGGGGCATTTAAAATTTGTTCTGAAATGAGTTACCCAAGATGAGAACTGGTGGTATTAAAAATCAGTGAAGCCGCATGAAGGTTTTAGGCAGGGTCTGGTACGGACCCGAACCTCCTTAGTTGAATGCATCGAGGCATCATACAGCTCTCACAGTTGAGGGAAAAGGGAAGCAGCCGCTGTGTGTTTAACTGCTGGTTGAAGATGGGATTCCGAAGACCTGCCCGGGGTGCAGATGGGGTTATGGAATGGCCTCATCTATCAGGTGACTCTTAGCTCTCCTGAGAGTTTGGTTTGGTTCTGGAAGAGGAAACCAGTCATTGGTGACCACCTTGGTTGGTCAGGCAGTTACGTACATTAGCATAGTTAGCACCACGTGAGGTACTGAACAGAATACAGATCTCTGGGAAAAGTTGGGTGACTTGCAAGTTTACACAGCTAGTATGTGGTAAAGGCTGGATTCAATCCCCACCCATCAAGCCCCACATTTTTTCCCTATAAACCTCACTGCCAGGGGAATAGCAATGGACAGGATTCTTTTGCAGTTGGTATTTGCTTTTTTTTTTTTTTTTTAAGAGCTTATTCATTTGAGAAAGAGAGAGTGCTCCAGAGCAGGGGGAGAGGCAGGCTCCCTGCTCAGCAGGGAGCGGGAGGCCGACTCAGTCTCAGGACCCTAGGATCCTGACCTGAGCCAAAGGCAGATGCTTAACTGACTTGAGCCACGTAGGTGCCCCTTGTATTTATTTTTAAAACAGAAGCTTCCTTCTTAAAATGAATCCGGGTGCTAGGTATCACGTTTAAAAGTATAGAGACAGGAAGATGAAACAAAAGTTGCAGGAGAGAATGAGAGTTTTGATTGTGAGTCTTAACGTGAGGCTACTTGCTCCCAAAGTATTGACTCTTGCTTGAGGGATTCACCCAAGGTCATGGAGTATGGGCAGTGGAGACCAGGTAGGAAGGCCAGATGGAAGCTCTTATTCCATCATCAAGACTGATGGCTCTGCCTACCTCTGTGGTTCTTGTCTGCCTACTGGCTTCCCTTAGGTGTGTGTCTGTGTTTCAGCGGCCAGACTTGGTGTACCATTCATTTGAGGAGTAGGGGCAAGGGAGTGGAAGTGTCATTTCTTTTCACTTGAGGAACTTCTTAATGCATATCTTTTCTCTTTGACCACCAGTGAAAAACAGATCAGTCTGGGGCAGGAAACAAATAAAAAGGACCATTTTCTCTAGTACTATGAACCCCCGAATCCCGGAACCACAAGCAATTCTGGGAGAGAGAAGAACAACGACAATTACAACAACAACTGGCATGGACACCGTGTTTACCAAGTGCCAGCCATCTTGCTCGCTAGAGGTGTTTCGTTTCTCTCTCCAACGTCCCCCTACTTCATTCGGTAGGTGCTGTTAGCGTGGTTGCTTTCAGGTGGTTCACCTTCAGAAAGTTTAACTCGCAAAACCAGGATTGGAGCCCAGGCACACAGATACTAGGTCCTGTTTTACCTTGGCCCGTTTGAATATCCAACCAACCAAAGAGGAATTTCATTAAAATTTCACCAAGACGTTATACTGAAAGGATACCATTTTACAAATTGAAAAATCATTTGTCTTTATTTTATCTGATGAGGATGGCTTCAACAATACCATGATAGCTATTTTTTTTTGGAGTAGTTATGTCATCTCCTAAATTGAAGGAGGGGCGTGACCCACCAAATCACATGGGTGCCAAGAAAGGATAGCTAACTAGCTAGAGGGATGGACGAATGGGTGGGTGGATCAGTTGGTAGTTAGGCAGATAGACTGACAGATTGACATACATATTAATATATCTGTACATCCCATTTTTTGTGGGGGTGGGGGGGTGGTGGAATTCAAGGAAATTCCCAGCCGGGAGAAAGGGTTTTATTTCTTCCTATAGAACTATAAGTGAACACGTTCTTTATATAGAAATCAAGCCTTCCCTCACGCATCTCATTCTGTGAGATGCTGCAAAGTCACTGTCATCTTGAAAATAGTTCCTGAAATCCAAAGGAGCAGGGAGAGGCCTTACTGCTGAACTTTCCTGGTGATTTTTAAAACAGCACTTGAATATTTTGCTTTTGGATGGAGATGTCAGAATCATTAAAATAGATTTATGCAGAGAATATATATGTATATATATTTCCTGATTTTATTTATACACACACACACACATATTTAAATAGAGAAAGAGAAGTGTTTGCCATTTTTAGAGTTCTGGAGCCTCCGGAGTGCAGAGCTTTGATCATTGCTGCAGCCCAAACAGCTGCTCCTGAACAGATGTGATGCTGTAGAGCCTAGAAGAACCAACTTAGAATGTTTGAACATAGATTTGCAGCAAAATGCCCTTCTGAGGGAAATAGTAAGGCCACAAATACAGTCGTCAGCAACTTCCTTTTTCTTTGCCACCCAAAGAATTCAAGTCTAACAAAGACCAAACACAATATTCTAAAATTGGAAGAGATACAATGGGGGGACTCAGATTTGGTTCCCTAAGGTGTCCTACTTAAGTTAGAATCAGCAGCCCTCCCTGAGGGGTGTCCCAGGGTCCGGGGAACGAGGGCAGGTGCAGGTGGACAGTAGGGGGAATGGGAAGGACAGGAGGAGAAGGGGAGTGGGACTCAGTTATCAAATACAGTTCTGTGCCAGAAATCAGTAGCATCTCCCTCCACACACAGAGCCAGCAGCTGGGGCTACAGCCTTTCACACCGTCTCCTCTCTATCCCACAATGAGGAAATTTTGCCATGATGGCAGTAGTCACCCATGATGGCAGAAAATTTGAATCTTTTTTGGCTTTCATTATGCTTATTTTATAGTACTTTCCCCTCTGAGTAAATAGGGAGGGCACAGCTCCATTACCTTCAGAAGTGGGGTCTGTGCATGTCTTAATCTGTTTCTGATAGCAGTTAGTGCCCTCGGCATATGTTAACTATTAGTATGAGCATCCCAACGATTCTTGTGCTGTTATCTGTACACTCACAAAGTGCCAGTCCCTGTGCTGGGTTGAGGCAGGAGCAGGTTTCAGGGTGACCATGCGTGTGGCTGGCAGGAGTCCTTTGCTGCCGCCATCCTACATCATTTCCTTTCTGTGTCTTCTCTGGGTTCTGCCCCATCCAGCCTGTAAGAGTTGCCATGGTGACAGTGGAAGTGTGGAGGCTTCCAGCCAAGTGCCTGCCTGGGCTGCACCCTGTTCTTGCTGTCTCCCTTGCTCATTGGGGACGGGATTCCTCCCACAGTGGGAGACCATACACCGCAGAAGAGGGTCAGGTGTCTGGGCTTGATCTGAACACAAACTCCCAGGGACTGTGCCCGGGAACCCTGGTCAGTTTCAGCTCTGCAGGGTTTCAGATGAGCAGAGAATCTCTTTAGGCAAAGAAGCAGGAAGAGAGAGGTAGGAGCTAGAGATTCAGCCTGGAGTCTGTCAGCTGACAGTTCAATTATATTGCCTTCGAGGAAATCTGATTTTTTAGTTTCTCGGTTATTTCTCCTCTGCCTTTACAAATGGCAAAACATAGGCAAAGGTGGGCCCAGGCATGGCAAGAGAGAGAAGAGGTTACTTGGATTTTGAAGTCAGGGGTCCCTGGGGCTAGGGACATAGTTCTAGAGTGAGACCCCAGGATTTCTGTCCCATTGCCACCCCTAGGTGAGTGAATTTGGCTACATTATATAACCTCTGAATATGGGTTGTCTCACCTGTCAGAAGGGGCAGAAAATATTATCTCCATCATCAGGTTGCCGCAAGGCTTCAATGAGGCCATCGTGGAGACTGTCATCATCACCATTGTTGTCCCAGATCCAGCCACTGCAGGCCACAGCAACCCTGGGAATGTCCCTTCCCCTCTCTTCTTGAGATGCTATACTCGCTGTCTCTGTACAGAGGAGTCAGTGATACCCATCTCCCAGGACTGGGATGAGAACCGAGTCAGGGAAATGCCCCTGGCCTGCCCTGCCTAGCAGAGCCTCCCTGCTGTCACCTCACCTCTCCTCCCCCAGCCTCCCCCACACTGTGCCATGCCCTCTCCGCTTGCCAGTCCTTAGCTGGAGTGAAACATAAATCCGGCTTTGCCAAACCTCCAACAGCCTCCCATGGCCCTGGAGAGAAATCTGCATCTATTTTCTCAAGTCCATAGGCCCTGCGGCATCTGCCCGGGGCCTCCATCCATCCCCTCCTCTCCACTGCGCCCTCCAGCCACACTGTGGCCCTCTCTCTGTCCTCCTGACACAAGGCCCCTCTCCTAGGGCAGGGTCTTTACCCCCCTCCCCAGGTTGTTTCCTCAGTGAGAAATTCTCAGCCCTGTCTCCCCGACTTCAGGGTACAGCTCAACTCCCCTTTCGCCCTGCAGGATTTACTTAGACATCACCTCTGAGAAGATCTTCCTGGGTCATTCTTTCTAAAACACCCCCTCCTACCCCCCCATCACACTTTGTTATCAGAAGCAGTCCTTCTGACTAGTACTTACAATGTATAATTAGCATTATATATAATTTGTTTACCTGGTTTTTCTGGGTATAGGAGATAAATATTGTCTTAGGCATATTTGGGTCCTCGGGACCAGTCATGCGTGGTGCACATCATAAGTGTTTAATAAATGTTTACTGAACAAGTGACTCATAGGATCCAGACATTAGTTCTCTTTCCTTGACCTGTTCTCAAAACAGCCACTAAAGGATCTGTGCCTCAGAAAGGGAAGTGGGGAGGCTGACAGCTAATGGGGCCCCAAGGCTCAGGTATTTCACAAGTAGAATAGAGATTGGAATGCCAGATAAAGGTAGCTGGGAGCCCTGCTGTGCTCGTGGGCACCAAGTTCATCTGGGGATACTGTTCCAATGCAGGGTCTGATTCTGCACAGCTGGGGTCCTGAGACTCTGTCTTTCTAACAAGCTCTCAGGGGAACCCCACGCTGCTGCTTCTCAGACCGTGAAGAGAAGCAAGAACTCAGTCCCCATGAAAACCTGGGATTTTTAAACCTTGGAGCACTGAGGACAGGGGGAACGTAGTGGCTGGGAGAGCAGAACCGGACTGGGTTGTGGGTGCATCTCCTGAACTGGAAGCTGCTGGGACCCAGGACCCAGGGGCCATGAGGGGAAGAGTATTCTCCCGATGTCAGAGCAGACCAGCCAGAGAGGCTGGAATCTTGTTATTTAGGATGTGCCTTTAGTCCCAGAGAGATATTTCTATCCCGGTATTTGCTCATTCATTTATCCACTCATTTCTCCAGCAAATATCTGCACATTATTTATCCTGAGGATACTGTGGGGACAGGACAGGTAAAGTCTCTGTCCTCTTGGCATGAACATCCTG
The DNA here is from genome assembly GCA_003697995.1 of Taxidea taxus jeffersonii. Classification (NCBI taxonomy): domain Eukaryota; kingdom Metazoa; phylum Chordata; class Mammalia; order Carnivora; family Mustelidae; genus Taxidea; species Taxidea taxus. The sequence continues at coordinate 43,117 of RCUC01142232.1, read as the reverse complement.
GAAATGACCTGGATTTGAGACCTCAATTGTGTGTGTGTGTGTGATTTGGGTAAGTCCTTTGAACTTTTAAGCCCTGGTGAAATGTGATGCCAGTTTCCAACATAGGGAGTTGTTGGGGGATAGCCCCTGACAAAGATCATGCATTCTTTTTATGCACAGAACTACTCGTCTGAATTGTGAACTTGCTCTCTGTTAGCCAAAGGTGGAAATCAGCAAGAGGATTACATTGAGGGTTTTTTTTTGTTGTTGTTGTTCATTCAATCATTCATCCAAGTGTTTGTACTGCTCTAGGCTCTGGGCATATTGTGGGGGCAAAGCCAGCGAAGTCTCTGTCCTGTTGGTATTCACATTTGGAGGGAGAAATCACATAATCAACAAGAAAACACATATATAAACAACAATGTGTTCTGAGTGTTATGAGTAAAATAAAACTGGATAATTTGGTGAGACTAGAAGTGGGGCTACTTTAATTGGGAGGTTAGAAAGGGCATTTCTGACAGTTGAGATTTAAGTCAAGACCTGAGGAATGAGAAGAAAAAGCCATGGTGAAATCTGAGGGAAAAGTACTTTGGGCAGAAGGAACAGCCCATGCAGGAGTCCTGAGGCAGGACCATACTTGGCATATTTAGGAAAGGAAGAGCAGAGCGGCTAGACAAGGTGACAAGAGGAAGAGGTCATGACATGAGCTCAGAGAGGTCAAAGGGCCAGGGAAAGCAGAGGCCTGTTAGCCACAGTGGAGGCTCTGGGTTTTGTTTTAAAGTAGATGGAGAGCTGCTGAAGATTCAGCAGCCACAGGGGGAGGACAGGAACTGATTTAGGATCGCCATGATGGTGTGGAAAAGAGCTTACAGGGGAGCAAGAGTGGGAGCTCTTCAGCTCCCACTTCACTTCAGGAGTGAACACTCCTTCAGGGAGAAGAACACTTCAGGAGTCATGGCCATGTGTTTGGGAGTGAGGACGGTGGATGTTGGTAGATGCCGATGGCGTGGGTCAGGATGATGGCAGAACAGAGAGAGGTGGGCACATTAGGGCTACAGGTTGGAGGGACAGATAAAGGAGAATGACCTGGGTTTTGGCAAAATCCCACATGCTGTGCTGTTATTGGAGGAAACACAATTTACCAGGCAATACTAATCCTACTCCCTTGGAACACTGGAGCAAAAGCAAAACCTTTGTGGAACCACAGGAGGAAACAAGGCAGTTCCAATCCTACCTAGACAAACAGAAGCTTCGAAAGGAAGATATTGACCAATTAGAAAGGGAAATTTTTACCCCATTCCCCTCCCTGTCCTTGGACGTCTCATTGAAATTCGTTGCTTGTTTGAAAGGGCACGAGAGATCCATCTTTAACAAGAGCAAGTGGCACTTAGACGCCTTGAGCAGGCTCTAATTCTGATTAATCATTATTTTAATTTGGAGGCGTTGTATGGAAGGAAGATGAGATAGATGGCTGACACAGACAATGTAATTAATCTTAAAGATGGGCTTAATAACCAGGGGATGAGGCATGTGTGCACGGGTGTGTACATGTGAGAATGTGTGTTAGGTTGGTGGTGGGGAGGCAGCAATAGAGGGAGGGAATGCTCAATTTTCCTGGGACCAAGTCTAGAGAAGTTCCTCTGCGTTCCCCACAGGGCAGAGTCCTCCTATCCATTCATTCACAGCAAACTCCTTGTTGAGTTAGGTCCCCTGGGGCCCCAAGTTCTCTCATTCACAAAGGGCCTGTAAAACGGAGTCAGCTGACATTATCTTGAAATTAAACAATGCCCATAGAGGTCCGCTGGTAGGTGTAAGAATAGAACCATCATACCCATTTAAGCTTGGGCACCATTATCACATCCTCTGTCTGTAACACATAAAGAATCCAGTCTTAAAAAGGAACACCTAGGGGCACCTGTGTGGCTCAGTGGGTTAAGCCTCTGCCTTCGGCTCAGGTCATGGTCTCAGGGTCCTGGGATTGAGCCCCGCATCGAGCTCTCTGCTCAGCGGGGAGCCTGCTTCCCCCTCTCTCTCTCTGCCTGCCTCTCTGCCTATTTGTGATCTCTCTGTCAAAAAAAAAAAAAAAAAAAAAGGAACACCTATAATTTCTTGAGAAACACATAATTCTGTTATGTTGTATTTTGGGAGTTAAAGCTCTATTTGTTTGCTGCAAGCATTTTAAGATATATCATAATTTCTTCATGTGAAAAAATGTATCTTCCCTCATGCTTCCTTCCCCCTGAAATGGAATTGGCCTGGGCCCCTTTCTTTCTCAGGAAGCCCTGGGGTTATCTTTTTGAAAGTTGGGCCTGACTTAGCAGCAAGGTCCATTCCAGATTCCCCACATTTTATACTCCCAGGAACATGGTGGAAGTGGCAGGAACGACTTGTCAGAACCAGGGGAGAGTGGAGGAACAGCACTTCAGGCACAGATGAGGTGGGAAGGCCCTTTTCTGACAGTCATCTGCGGCTGTCTCCTTGGGGGACCATATGTCCCCATGCCTACGGCTGCCCAAATGAAATTCATGACTAGGAATATGCATCCGTTGGTTTTTCTCTCAGTTCCTGCAGCTGTTTGACGAAGGGTGAGGGAGGGAGGAGCAAATCATCTCTTTTGTGGGCTGAGATGACATCTTATACAACTGCTCTTGGTCTTTCCACACAGCGTGCACCCCCCCCCCCCCCCCCCCCACCGGCTTCCAGGGCCACTCACCCCACAAGGCAGAGGGACTGGAAATGCATTTTCTCCAAGTGTTATTTTCAAAAAGCCCAAATGAAAGAGTCGTGGCTTGAATTCAGGCTACTAACTCTTGGTAAAAATAAAAATTGAGTTGTTTTTTGAAGGGTGTGGAAAAGAAAGGGAGATTCTTTTTTATAAGGGAGCTGTGACTGCCACCTGGTGGATGATATTAGCTGAGCAACTTCCTTCTGTTCATGGCCTTTTCTAATGTCTAATCATTTATTTACTTATTTCTTTATAGTTCCAACACATGAGTCTGGAATGCCCTGTGTGTGTCAGACACTGTGTTAAGTGCCTGGGGACATGTTGTGGGAACAAAAAGGTCAAGTTCCTTGCTTTCATGTAGCAATTGTAGGGTTTGTGGCGTGGCAATCAAGAAGTAAGCCTCTAAATTAGATACTTTCAGACTGCAGTGAAGATAATGTGTGAAGAAGGGTCAAGGGACAGGGAGACAGGGAGACAGGGACCCAGGACAGCTGCTCTCAGGAAGGTCCTTTGGGATGATATCTGAACTCTGAGAAGGTTCTCGCTTTGTGAACTCCTTGTACCTGCTAGGCTCTCCTGACATCCCCGCTTGTTGTCCTGTCAGTGGCCATTCCCACTGACTACAAGTGGAACACTGGGTGGGCTGCAGGGGACAGGGGCAGCGAGAGTGAAATCTGTGTTTGTTCCATGTGGGTGGGCCAAAATACACTCATGAAGTAGAGCAGTCTTGGTCTCCTCTGTTCCCTGCCTCTGCCCCATTCCTGCTATGGCCAGAGGGCACTACTTTGTATCAGATCCATTGTTTCTCCTGCCAATAAAATCATCAAACACTGGATTAAAGAGGAAAAATAAACCTGTTCAAAAGGATTGGAGAGCTTGGGCTGAAGTGAGAGGACCTCAAGGGATCAAGATTCCAGGGACAAGAAAAACACCAAGGTGGCTCTACACCGTAGAATTCCTCCACCCACAGATGCTGCCCAGTGTATGAGTGGCAAGCTAGTTTTCAGGGTTACCCAAGGAGGCCCTAGTAAATGCCCTAGACTTTAAGTTGGGACACCTGAAGAGAGCAGATTATATAGTACTGAAAAGAGGAGTAGTGGACTGGCTTACAGATGAGTAGAAAATAACTGGACAGAAGCATCGAGAGAAACAAGGACAGAAACCACAGAAAAGAGCAAAAGAGATAAACGGAGCAGAGTAAAAAGATTTAATGTGTAGTGGGGTCACAGGAAAAGGGAAAGAATGAAGCAGAAGCAATAACAGAAGAAAGAATAGCCTAGAATTGATCAAAACTGATAAATGATACCAAAGCACACATTCAAGAAGCACTATGCAGCCTAAGCAGGATAGATGCAAAGACCACCATACTGAGTCATATTAGGACAAAACTGCTAAAAAGCAAAGACAAAAAGAAAACCTGAAAAACAAGCAGAGGGAAAAGATGTGTTACTTTTAAAGGGGCAGTAATATGACTGACAGTTGACTTCTCAAAGGAAATAGAAATTGTGAAACAATGGAATTTCTTCAAAGTGCTGAAAGAAAATAGCTGGCAGCCTTGAATTTGATTCCCAGCAAAAATGTTCTTTAAATACTGTTACAAAAAGACACATCAGAGAAACAAGAGCTACATGAATTCAACACCACTACAACACACTGATGTAAAATGTAAAGGTTGTCCTCTAGGTAGGGGGAAGATAATCCCATTTGGAAAAATGGATATGTAGGAATGAATAAAAACACAATAGAGATGGTAAATACATCCAAAATCAGTAAATCAAAATGAATATTGACTGTTTAAAACAGTAATAATATTAATGTCTCATGATGCTTAAAATACATTATAGAATTACCAAAATAATCTATATGCTGCTTACAACAGATATTATAAACACAAGAATGAAGAATGGTTGAAAGTAAAATAATGAAAAAGACATACCATGAAACAAAAACCACCAAAATATATGCCAAGAAGTATCATTAGCGATAAAGAGAAACGTTTCATAAAAATCAAAGAGTCAAGTTTACCAGGAGATATAACAATTCTAAATATGTAGACACCTAATGGTAGTTAAAGATATACTAAGCAAATATTGATAGAACTAAAAGAACAAATAAAAATTCAGAGCTATAGAGGACGATGTTCAGCACACCTCTGTCAGTAACAGAACAGTCTGACCTAATTTAGTTGAAAGTACAACCTAGATAAAAAGAAATCAACAGGATACATTAATTAAGAAACCTAGATAAGACATTTCACAAATTTGATCAAATTGACATATATAGAACACTAGCCCCAACAATTACAGAATATAAATACTTTTCAATTGCACACAGTTAGTTCCCAAAAGTAGACCATGTGCTGCATTCTAATGCAAGTCTCAGAAAATTTCAAAGGACTGAAATTCATTCAGAGTGTGGTCACTGACCACTATGGAATTAAGCTAAAAATAAATAACAAATTTGAAAAGCTCCCAAAAGTTTGGAAATGAAACAGTATACTTATACACAATCCACAAGCCTAAAAAATTACAATAAAATATTTTGAATTGAATAATGAAAATTTCACATATAAAACTTGTGGCTTGCAGCTAAAGCTATGCTCAGAGGAAAGTGTATAGCTTTACATACCTGCATTAGAAAAAAAGGTCTCAACATCAATGATTTAAATATCCATCTCAGGATGTTACAAAAAGAACTAGGGAATAATAGAGGGAATTGACAAAGTCAAAAGTTGATTCCTTGAACAGATTAATAAAATTGGTAACCTACTGTTGAGAACAAGTCAGATAAAAAGTGTACATAAGTTATCAACATCAGGAATGAAAAGGGGGATATCCCAATGCTCCTAGAGACATTAAGGAGATAAATGAAGGAATATTTGAGCAATTTTTGTTACTGAGTTTTAAATGATAGAAGGAACGAACAAATCTTAGAAGAACACAGTTTACTAAACTGACCCAAAAAGAAATAGAAAATCTGAATAATCCTATAACAACTGAAGACCTTCTCACAAAGAAAACCCCATGCCTAGATGTCTTCATCAATAAATACTATCAAATACCTAAGAAGTTGTAAGCCATTCTCTCTCATGAACATACAAGTGAAAAGTCTAAAGAAAACAATCTTGAAAAATCATATTTGGAGGTATAGCAATCATATAGCATGATAATATGTCACAAGTAAGTAGGATTTATTCCAGACAGAGGGTTGGTTTAACATTAGGATTTGATCAATGCTATCATCACATTTACAGAATAAAGGAGTAAAATTATATAACCATCTCACCAGATTATAGCTATAGTACTGGATAAAATTTAACACCAAATTAAACTCAAAATAGAAGGAAACTACCTTAATCTGATAAATATTATGATAAAAAACAAATTTACAGCAAATATTATACTTAATAATAAAACACTAAAACTTCCCTTTGAGATTGGAAATAAGACAAGGATATTTACTATCATCATTTGTATTCACAAATTATATTGGAGATTTTAGCCAAAGTGGACTGGATATCCATATAAACAAATAATTAATCTTGACTGTATATCATACTATTCATAAAAATCAATTCCAGGTGAATTAAATATTTATTTTTTTTTTAAGAGTTTATTTATTTATTTGACAGACAGAGATCACAAGTAGGCAGAGAGGCAGAGAGAGAGAGGAGGAAGCAGGCTGTCCGCAGAGCAGAGAGCCCGATATGGGGCTCGATCCCATGACCCTGGGATCATGACCCGAGCCGAAGGCAGCGGCTTTAACCCACTGAGCCACCCAGGCGCCCCTGAATTAAATATTTAAATATGAAGATGAAACAATAAAGCTTCTAGGAGATAACAGAGGAGAATATCCAGGAATACACAAAGATTTGTTAAACCAAATTCATAAAGTATAATTCTAAAGAAAAATATTGATATATTGGACTACTTAAAAGTTAAAAAAAACTTTTAGGAGTTCATAGAATAAAAGGTGAGTCACAGATGAGAAAAAAAATTGCAATACATACAACTAACAAATAGCTAATATACAGAATATATTAAAAAAACTTCCTCTTAATGATTGAGAACAGAATGAAACCCCCATATAGAAATAGACAAGAGCTTTTAAAATTTTAAAAAAGATTTCATTTATTTACTTGAGAGAGAGAGAGAGACCAAGTGAGAAGGAGAACAGAGTGGGGGAGAGGGGCTGAGGTAGAAGGAGAAGCAGACTTCCCACTGAGCAGGGAGCCCAATGTGGGGCTACATCCCAGGACCCCGGGACCATGACCTGAGCCAAGGTCAGATGCTTAACTGACTGAGCCACCCAGCTGCCCCTAGACAAGAGATTTAAACACAAAGGATGATATCCAAATAGACAATAAGCCCAACTTCCTAAGTCATCAAGGAAATGCAAATTACAAGAAAGCAATACCACAGTGTGTCGGTTAATTTTATATGTCAAATTGCCTTGGCAACAGTACCCAGATATTTGGTCAAACATTACTGTAGATTTTTCTGTGAAGGTATTTCTTGATGACATTAACATTTAGATGGGTAGACTTTGAATACAGCAGATTACCCTCCATAATATGGTTGGACCTCATCCAATCACTTGAAGGACTTAATAGAAAAAGAATGACCTCTCTTGAAGAAGGGGGAATTCTGCCAGCAGATGGTCTTCAGACTTGAACTGCAACATCAACTCTGCCCTGGTTCTTTAGCCTGCTGGCCCATCCTGAAGATTTTGGACTTGGCAGCCTCCATATTTATGTAAGCCAATTCCTTAAAACCTCTCCCTCTCTCTCCACACACACACACACCCACTCACCCACATAAACACATCTTTATTGGCTCTGTGTCTCTGGAAAGCCCTAATACACATATCCATCACAAGGGCTAAAATGAAAACCACTGACAAGGTCAAGTGGTGTTGAACACGTGGAGTCACTGGAACTCGGGTGCTTTGCTAGCAGAAGTGAAAATTTTACGACTCCTTCAGGTACCTGTTTGTCAGTGGCTACCAAAGCTGAACCTGTGAATACCCTAAGCAATTCCACACTAAAGCACATACCTGCTAATATATGTTCAACAAAAGATATACATTAATGTTCCTAGCAGCACTATTCATGATGGCCCCAGACTGAAGACAACCAAATGTCCATCAACAGTGGAATAGAGAAATGAATGGAATTATAATCAAATGATGTAGAAACTCACATAATAACTCGTATCTCACAAACATAGCTTGAGTGAAGGAAGTCGAACCATGGGCAGACCTCACTGATGCTGTTTGAATTGGAAGAAAGCAAAGGGATTGGACCTGGGCAACGACATAACGAGCTTCGAGCTTCGGCAGTGCACCATTTCTTAACCTGGGTGGATCTTACATGGATATATTTAGGGTGGGAAACGCATCCATCTGTATAGTGATGATCGCTGCGCTTTTCTGCACATATTTATAATTCAGTTAAAAAGATTCATTTTAAGAAAATATGTCTGTCACTACCTGTTCGGGGGAAGTTATTAGTTTTGGAGCCTCAGTTCCTCTGCTGTAAAATGCTGCATGGATTTAAAAGGAAGGTCTATGGGAAAACCGTCTGTAAAGTATAAATGTAAAGATATTGCCACATATACTTCATAGGGTATGTACTCAATAAAGGTGACAGGCAGGTTAAGTCTAAGGGAACTCTCTCTATGTGCCAGATGCCCAACATGCCTTATTTTGATTTGACAACCCAGTTACCCTGAATTTACTTCTGAGAAACTGGAAGCTTAGGAAAAGTAGCTTGCCCAAATAATCCAGCTGAGAACCATTATGGGCCTCAAGTGGGTGTGAGTAAGACGCTGGCCTCAGGCCTATGGCCCAGCACAACATATACCAGAGTCCCTTTGGAACCAAAAGCAAAAGGTGCTGTCTCCTCTCCCCTCCCTCAGACCCCCAACTTCATTGACTGACACTCCACATTGGTCAAGTCCAGGGTCAGCCGCTCCCTCTGAAACCTTCCTCATACCTAGAGACGGGGGTGGGGGTGGGGGGTGGGGGGGTGGGGGTGGTGGTTGTGTCCCAATGGCCTGCTCCCTCCCCGCCCACCCTCTTCTTAGTTCAGCTCATTTCTTCAAAGGGCTGTGCCGCACAGTCCGCTCTCTACCCCCAGTGATCAGGTTCCCAAACCGCAACGCCACTTTCCCGCTGGGTGGTCCACCATCGCCCCAACCAAACGCTTCCCGCTCCCCCTCTGTCTGCACCGTGGTCAACTCCAGACGCTGCCTACCCCCTAACCACAGGGTGTCCCTCCTGCCTCGCGCACCCCACGCCCACGCCCCGCCCACCCACTGCTCACGCCCCGCCCTGCGGACCCGCAGCAGCGCGCGCCCCTCCCCCCCGCACGTGCACCATGGCCCCGCCCCCGCCGGGACATCCCGGCAGTCAGCCGGCGTCTCCGCGCCAGGACGGTGCGCTCCGGGGATTTGAGGAAACTCCGTGGCGGTTCCGCTACCTGGGCGGTGATGGCGGCGGCCGGCCGGGAGCCCGAGCGGGACCTGGCGCGCTTCGTTTACGTGACACGCTTCGGCTCATACCGGTGCGGCGGCGTCTTGCAGCTGGGCGGCCGCCGGGCTCAGGGCCGCAGGAGCACCGGGCGCGAGGCCAGCTGCAGCCCAGAGGAGCCGTGGGCGGCGGCCGCGGCCGGCGCGGAGCTGGCCCCCAGCCCTAGGTCCCAGAACCCGGCAGCCTCCCCTACGGCGTCGAGCGCGCAGAGCGGTCCCGGGCCGGCGGCGCGAGCAGGTGGCGCCAAAGGGACGGCGGGCTGGCGCGGGCGGGAGCCTCTGTCTCAGAGGGTGGGCGCCTCAGCCTCCCGTCAGCGTTCTGTCAGCCTTCTGGCTCAGCCTCCGTAATCCCGCGCGACCCGCGGCTTGGGGGCCACTGGGGCCGCGGGCGGCCACGCTCAGCCTCCCGTGGGCCCGGCGGCGTGTGCGGGGCGAAACAGGAACCCCCAGCCTGTCCCTGGCTTTACGCGGGCCCCGGAAAGGGCGCCCAAGGGCACGTGCGGGTCACGTAAGATTCCCCAGACTGACAGGAAAGGTCACTGGATGGAGCCACTTGCGTCCCGCACAATAAGGGGGCCCGTGGCGTGCTTGTTGGTATTCTTAGTGGCCACTGAATTTATATATTAGCTTAAGGAGAACTGACGTTTTTACCAGGCTGAGGCACTTCCTCTCTAAAAATGGGACGTCTTTCCATGTTAAAACTGCTTTTGTGTCTTTTTGGAATCTTCTAGATTTGAAATCTTCCAATAGGTTTTGTGTATTTCTTTTTAAAATTTATTCCTAGGTGGTTGATTTTCTGTTGTAAATGGGGTTTCCTCCTCCGTAATCCCCTCTGTTTATTGTTTGTATATAGGAAGGTTCTTGATCTTCTTTCTTTTCTTTATTTGAGAGACAGAGGGGACAAGCAGACTCTTCTGCGGTGAGGCTAGATCTCAGGAGCCCGAGATCATGACCTGAGCTGAAATCAAGACTGAGAAGCTCAGTCAGCTGAGCCACCCGGGAGCCCCACCTCTTGATTTCTTAAAAAAAAAAAAAAAAACAACAAAAAACAACTGTATTTAGGATTGGTTTTATATACATTTTGAGGGGGTTTGATGAAGTTGTATCTCTAGTAACACACCGCCACAATTAAGATGCAGAGCAGGGGGGTGGGGGTTAAGGTGGTAGGAAAAGAAAAAATGAAACAAGATGGGATCGGGAGGGAGACAAACCAAAAGAGACTCTTAATGTCATAAAACAAACTGAGGGGGGTGGGGGAGAGGGGGGTTGGGAGAGAGTGGTGGGGTTACATTATATGTTTAAATAAAAAAGCTTAAAGAAAAAAAAAAAGATGCAGAGCATTTGCATTTCCTGGAAAAGCCCTTCCTCTTTTTTGAGGGCTTATCCCACCACTTGTGCTTTTTTAGAGTTTGTGGAGATATTCACAGTTCATTCAGCTCACCTATTAAAAGTGCACAACTTTGTGCTTATCACAGAGTTGTGTGACCATCACCATACTCAATTTTGGAACATTTCTAATACCCCAAAAGAAAAACCTGTAATTTGTATCATACCCTGTACCCTTTAACACTCAGGATTCCCTCTCACTGCCCAACCCTAACCCTAACCCTAGTGCTAAGCAAATTCTAAACTTTCTGTCTTCATAAATTTGGACATCTCATATAAATTGCATCATACAATATGTGAGCTTTCCTGATTATCTTCTTTCGATTAGCATATTGGTTTTTGTATGTTAACTTTAGATCCTAGCACTTCACTGCATTCTTTTATTATTAGAGTAAGTTTTATCGTTGATACTGATTGTCCAGGTGTATGATGATGTTATTTGCAAGTAGAGATAATTTCATTTCTTTTTTTTACCTATTCCTATGACACACTAGATTTGTTTTGTCTTATGCATCCATCAGCTACTATCTCATGGACAGTGTTGAATAGTAGTGGAGATTGTGGGCATCCTTGTCTTATTCCTGACCTTAGGGGAAATGCCTCTAGTATTCCTCACTAAATAAGGTACTGGTTTAGGACCAAGACATACATATTTAAAATATTAAAAAGTATTCCTCAATTTTTATTTTCTTCAGTTTTTTTTTTTAATCGTAAATGGGTATTGAATTTTGTCAAAGGCTTTCTCAGACCTATGGAGATAAACACATTTAACTGTTAGATTTATTAATATGGTATATAATATAAATGGGTTTTCTAATATTGAACCAACCTTGCATTCCTGCAATAAATCCTACTTGGTTATGATGTGTTATTTTCTTAAAGTAGCTTGAACTCTGCTAATAATTTGTTTAGAATTTTACATCGTGATCTGTAGTTTTTCTTTCTTTGTACTTCTTCATCTGGTTAGGTGTTAGAGTTATACAAGGAATTACAAAGTTTTCCTTCTTTTTCAATGCTCTGGAAAAATTTGTAGAACAGTGGGACTACCTGGTGTTTGAAGGTTTTGTAGAATTCTAAGAAATCATCTGGGTCTAGTGCTTTTTGTGGAATAATTCCTTAACAACTTTTTCTCTATCTTCTATGAAATTGCTCTTTTTAGGCTTTCTAATTTTAATGGTGAATTTTGGTAATCTATATTTCCCTAGGAAATTGTCTGTTTCATCTGTGTTTCTAAATCTATTTCCATTGAAGTTCGTAAAGTAGTGTCTTATAATTTTAAAAAATTTGTTGTGTTTCAATGGTTATTTCCCAATTGTCATTTTTTTTTCCTGTATGTATGTGTATTCCCCCCTTTTCTTGATCAAGTTAGCCAGTGTTTTGTTTTAATTTTTAAAAATCAGGATTTCAATTTATTAATGAGACATCTTGTTTTTCTAGTCTCTTTCTCGTTAAAAAATAAAAAAGATGAATCTTTATTATCTCCTTGTATGTACTTTCTTTTGGTTTACTTTGTTCTTTTTATACTTTTTTTTTCAGCAGGACATTTCATTCATTTATTTTTATTCTTCCTTTTTATTGATAAGTGTTTAGTGTAATGCATTTTCTTCTAATCACTACTTTAAGTCCCATAGATTCTAATACATAGTATTTTCATTGTCACTATTCTTTAAAATTATAATTTCAGTTTGTATTACCCTTCTCATTCTAGAGAAGGGTATAGATTAATAGATTAAATGCTTAATAGATTCAAGTTGTGTTTCTTTTTTTTTTTTTTTAAATCTCTGGGAATTTTCTGTTTTGTTTTTGTTAGCACACTGTTTTATTGCATTATTTTTTAAAAAAAGATTTTATTTATTTATTTGTCAGAGAAGGAGAGCACAAGCAGGGGGAGTGGCAGACAGAGGGAGAAGCAGGCTCCTGCTGAGCAAGGAGCCCGATGTTGTACTCGATCCCAGGACCCTGAGATCATGACCTGAGCTGAAGGCAGACACTTAACCTACTGAGCCACCCAGCTGTCCCTATTTTGTTGCATTTTGATCCAAGTGTTTGTAAGGTCTCCACCTTAATGGATGCTACTGATGGTTTCTTTGTGACCTAATTTATGATCCTTCCATTTTGTTCTTTTTCTCCCCTGGAACCCATGCAGTTGGAAGACTGTCCCTTTAGATCAGCTTGTCCCTTTAAACCGAGTCAGTTCGAAGTCAGTACGAAGGCATGCTTTGTACTTTCTGTGGTGTCTGGCCTTTTAAATTGCACATTGAAATCCCTTCTCTGTCGTTTGTGCCCTAATCTGTCAGGTGTTGCTTTAGTATTTTCAGATTTAGGGTGAATTTAATCTTTCTGTTGGTTGCTGCAGCTCTCCTGCAGGTACTTTTTCTGGTGTCCCTCTTCTCTTCCCTGGTGGCCACAAAGCCCTGCTTGGGTGGAGCTGGAGCATAAAGGATCATAACTCTGCAATTGAATGATTTTTCTTATTTTACTTAAACATTATTTTGCAGTTTCAGTGTTTTTTGTCCTCAAGTAATGCTGAGGACGTGGTTTTGTGTAGAATTTTCAAAATGTGAAGTTGTTTGGTGTGAAATTTTGGAAATGCAGCTACTCTACATTTCTCATTGTCTTCAGTGACTTAGAAAGTCCAAAACTGAAGGTTTCTGAACAAGAGAAGTAGGGGTACTTTGGTGGCTCAGTTGGTTAATGGACCAACTCTTGGTTTCAGCTCAGGTCATGACTTCAGGGTTGTGGGATTGAGCCCCACATTGGGTCTGTGCTCTGCACAGAGTCTGCATGTCCATCTCCCTCTCCTTCTCCTCTTCCCCTCTCCCTCTTTCTCTCAAATGAATAAATTTTAGAAAGAGAGAAGTGATAGGGTTAGATTTACTCGGGCCATGCTATATAAGGGAGATTGAATTGGAGGCAGGCAAGACTGAAGCCCAGGTTGAGGAATGTATAAATATTTTGTTTGTTAGCCTTCCAGACTAAATTTACTTTGATAATTTAGATGTATAAGATGGTACTCTGTGTGACTTGATTGACTCCTGAGAATGAGCTGTGGCAGGAAGCCTTCAGATATACTATGCAGGGCCATGGTTTTGGACTCCAGGCCCCTCTAATGGCCTCAGTGTTAAAAGGCACTCAGGTTTTTGTTTTGTTTTGTTTTATTCTGGCCCGTCTGCCAGGGATCAAAAAAATCCAGGGGTAGTATAAGACACTTTAGCCCTGGGTTCCCAGCTTCTTTGAATAGTCGAAACAGGATAAAAGGTTTACTCTAGGAAAAGGAGAGAGTATGATGATGGTGGTGGTGGTAGTCGTGGTGAGGAGCTCTACAGCTTAGGCAAGAAGCCAGGAAAAAATACAGTGGATTTGATTGAGAGCCTATATTGCTTTAGTGCCGCAGATCAAAGGACAAATAATAGTCCATCAGCAAGGTAGTGGATTAAAAGTGAAGAACACTGAAAGTGGATGAAGAAGCTCCTGGAAGAAATGGGGTTGGAATAGAAGGGATGCATGAATTCATGCTGGAGATTGCCACCTATGCCAGTTAGGAGTAACTAGGTAGCTGAGATTATAAAACCAGTGTTGTGTTATTGTAACTTTATGCGGTGCAGATCACTAGGATCACTTTCCTAGTGCTTGTTTCTCTGCTGGGGTGGGAAAAGACAATAAGGCAGTTTGCCCTGAATTTTGGTTTTGAAATTTTGGGATTTTTGCTGCTCCTTTGCAGTAGGGGTAACATGATCTGATATGGAGGACGGAGTTGGGCTGGGAGAGATTGGAGGCCAGAGTCCTGTTAGAGGACAGTCACAGTAGTCCTGTGCAAAGATAAAAGATCTCACCTAAGGCAGCAACAATATAGAATGCACAGGATCAATGACAGACTAAAATATGGAGAAGGAAGTTTTGATGCCAACTCTGAAGTTTATGTGCTAGGCTGCTGGGCAGATGATGGAGCCATTAACTTCAGAGCCCCCTTGCTGTGCTTGTGAGACCAGGAATAGGGTCATAGATTTATATTTAAACCAAGCCAGAAGTGCTTAAGCTTTACTCTGTTTTTGGTATATTTAATATTAATATTAAAGGGATGTTTATTAAATACTTATGCTTAGTACTCTATGGGGAGTAGGTAAATTATGTATCCATTCAACAACATTGAACGTTTTCAACACTGTGGGCACTAGATTAGGTGCTAGTGACATAGATGAATCAGAATTCTGCTGTCAAGGAACTTCTAAATGAATAATATGAATATAAACTAGTAGACAGGAATGCTGTAAGAGAGACATCTGAGAAAGGCTTTAATAGTTTAGGGAAAGGAAAGACATAAAGGTAGGAAATAAAGGGACACGAATGGAGAAATTGCTAGTGGAAGGTTGAGATTATCAAGAGCATTGGCTTTGAAATCAGAAAGATATAATCTTGGCTCTGTCATTTACTAGTAGTGTAATATTGGCCAACTTAACTACTCTGATTCTCTGTTTCCTTATATATAAAATGGGAATAATAGTTCTTACCACAACAAGTTACTGCAAAGACTAAGAGAAGTACAGAATGCATGCAGGGTACCTAGCACAGTGTTTGATATAGAATAAATGTACAGAGATGGTTTGGAGGAAGGGGGGGGGATTATCCCAGTGAGTAGTATATAGTAGGCCTGAATGAAAAGGAAGTGTTAGACCAGATTGTAGAATGCCTTGGAGACTGTCATTTCATAGTCACTGAAGATTTTTGAATGGTGGAGTAAAGTGATCAGAGACAGGTACACTTCTATAAGATATACTCGAAGTTGTTTTTGTAAAGTTTAGTGGAGTTTAGAAATCCAGGAGCAGGAAAATCAGGAAACTCTTCTAACATTTCAAGCAAGACTAATAAATCAATTCTCACAGAACTTGGGAGATATATTCATAATTTATATACAATAGAGGATGACAAGTGCTCTTGTGGAAGTACAAATAATTGCTTTGGAAGTGGTGAATAATTTGGGGATGAGGGAATCAGGGAAGGTTTTATGGTGATGGAAGCTCCATGAGAGTTACACATGTTGCTGAGCCAAGAGGGGATTACTGGTGGGAAAAATTGTGTGAGCATAGCCCTGTGTATAGATCTGTAACAGAGAGTGATTAGGGAAGAAGTAGGAGTATATTTTGAGTGTGTAGAAACTGTAGAAAGAAGGCTAGAGAAAGACTAGAAACATTAAGTTGGGACAGTCTTTGGTGTAGACTGGAGCTCCTCTTAGTGAAGTTTGCAAAACAAGTAGGAGAAATGATTTTGTCTTTTTTCTTTCTTACATCCTCTATACTCCTTGACATATTTTAGATCCCCAGTAATTACAGGTAGACTTGATGGCTCCTATCCTGATCTCAAGGAGTAATGTCTAGGTTAGGCAAGACTTACAAATGGAAAACATTTGAGAAGGATGCAAGTATAGTATTCCAAAGATGTTGGCATTTAAAGAAAAAGGTACATCTGGGTATATGAGGAACAGAGATTCTTAGACTTGAGTTTTTTTCCTACCCTATATCTGCATATCATCACTATCATTTACTTAATATATTATTTAAATATTTGCATTTTTTCCTCTCAATTAAATTTCTTTTTAGAACATTTTACTTCATTATCTCAGTGACAAACCTGTACAGTTTGCCACAAATAGACATTAATTAAAAACAATCTAATAAAGACAAAGCAATATTATTAAATTCTAGCCAAATAGTTTGTCTAACAAAGGTTGTCTGTAGTCATAAAGAGAGAAAAGGGATGCCTGGGTGGCTCAGTGAGTTAAGCCACTGCCTTCGGCTCGGGTCATGAACCCAGGGTCCTGGGATCTAGTCCCATATCGGCATCTCTCCGCTCGGCGGGGAGCCTGCTTCTCCCCTCCCCGCTCTGCCTGCCTCTCTGCCTGCTTGTGTGATCTCTCTCTGTCAAATAAATAAATAAAACCTTTAAAAGAAAATAAAGAGAAGCAAATCTCAGAGAATTCATAATGATATACTAGTTTCAAACTCAGACTTTCTCCCTGATGTAATCAGATTAAAAAATAATGGGAAAGAGAATGAGTTTCTCACTGTATGATTTAAGGTTCTTTAGTGCCACGTCTGTGCCCCACCCAGAATCAGTGGCACGCTTCTCACAAATTGGGAAATGCCATTTTAGAACATACTCTAATTCACTAGCAAAAGTAATACTTATTGCCTATCTAGTATGTATGGTATTAGATACTGGATCTCTAATAAAGAATAAAACACACTCCCCAAGTTAACAACATGAAAAATCTCATGATAATTGATCATAGGGTGCTTTCTGAAATCAGAGAAGGTTCCTGGAAAGCTAAATATTGAATTGGGGGGAAGAAAGCCAGGTAGAGAGTGGTAGTGGTAGGGCAGGGATAAGGTGGGTAAGGGTTTGGGAGGGTGGATTACAGACAAATATAAAGGCTTTCAGGGAGCACATGCTCAGTGTTTTATGACTTTGTTTTTGGACACACAAGCCCTTGCTTGGGTTTTCTTCTAACAGTTAATATTTGGGAAGGCAACATGGTTTAGTGAGTAGAGGAAGGAAGCTTACTCACTCTGACAAAACTTTATTAGTACCTACTATGTGTCTGGTGGTGTGGGTAGAAAAATGACAAAGACACACATAGCTTTGCCCTCAGGGAGGTCACAGTCTAGTGGAGGAAACACATTATAAATATGTGATATAAAGGTGTGCTAAATGATGTGACCTCATTGTTCCTGGAGCTAGTGCTGTGCAGGGCACTGTAAAGAGGAGGTGATGGTGTGAGCTGAGTCTTGAAGAGCAGGTAGAAATTTTCCTGGCAGGAGTGTGTGTGTGTGTGTGTGTGTGTGTGTGTACACACGCATGCATGTACACAGAGTGTTTTAGTCATATAGAACAGCATGTGTGAAGGCTGGGAAGTATAAGAACAAGGCATTTGAGGAACCAAAGGTATTTGGGACAGTTGAAATCATAATGTGTGTCTGGAGTTGAATGGAGAAGAAAGGAGAATATAGAGATGCATTGGATCAAGATGTGGCTTCTAGTATTTGTTTGGTGTTGCTGACTTTTTGGGGACTCATCTGTCAAATCAGTAAAGAAAGGAGATTTCCTAGACATTTCCAGTTAGTTTCTTGGTTTTCTCCCCCAGCATATTACTAGCTAATTGGTAAACTGGCATTATCTAGTGAATAGAAATATACCAACAAGTATAAAAATCCCCAAAGACAGCTCAAGAGACATTTATTATCATGCCTGTTATCAGGATAATGAATCCTTTAAAATATGTGCTGGCCTTGATCTTTTACCTTTTCACTCTCTATCTCTTTTTTTTAAATTAGGTTTAACCCAGAAGAATTTAGCTAAAAAGTTTGATTTCCCCATCCCTTTGAAAGAAGCTTCCAAAGTAACGAAGAAAAAGAAAAAGGTATATTATAAAGGATAATGAGCAATATTTGAATTTTAGATTAACCTTTCTAAATACAAATCTGTGAAGATACTCAACAGTAAAAATAGTTCCATCTTTTGAAAGTTTACTGAAGTGAGAAAATAGAATTAATTTAGCAGAAATGGAATTAGGTTTGGAAATATTTATTAACTGTAGAGAGCAGTCCTTCCAGTGTTTGGAGATATAAATATTTAAATATATTAAAATTTATTAAATTAAAATACATTTTAATCAATGTAATGGGAGATTTTTCAAACCATGAAAATGTATGTCTCCTAGAATATAGCAAA
The DNA here is from genome assembly GCA_003697995.1 of Taxidea taxus jeffersonii. Lineage (NCBI taxonomy): Eukaryota > Metazoa > Chordata > Mammalia > Carnivora > Mustelidae > Taxidea > Taxidea taxus. The sequence continues at coordinate 24,772 of RCUC01142232.1, read as the reverse complement.
CTTCGATAGATAGTATAATATAAAGAGAAAATCATGGATTTAACAGAAAAGAATAACATATCTATATTGGTGTCATATTGCTCTTTTAAAGACAAGGAATATGCATTTAGTTTGTAGAAGGAAAGCTAACAATGATGAGCCTTTACTGCTGAACCATTTTCTCCTCTAGTTGTCCACATATCATAGTAATTTGAGTGTTTTAAACATATTTAAGATCACTAGCTCTACAAATCTTTATTTTCTACCATGTATTTTACACTTTGGTTTAAAGAAACTTAGTTGATAATGACACATAAAATTGTATTATTTCTGCACTTTGACTTTGTATGAGTTACAGCCCATGCACTGTATAAAATAACGTTCAAGGTGATTCACCCTGAATGTGTTTTGAGTGTACATCTCATCTTCCCACTATACTAAGAACTATTTCTTCCAAGAATCTATTCCCCTTGGGTGAGGATAACAGAGTGGTAGCCAAAGTTTACTTATAACTACTATATGTCACACACTGGGATATGTGCTTTATATATATTTCATATATTTATATATATTTTTCATTAATTATAATCCAATATATGAAGTTATTACTAGATGAGATGTAAAACACTTGCCCAACATCAAGCAACTGTTAAGTGGCAAAGCCAGAATCTGAGCCTAGATCTGTTTGCTTCCATAGTTCTCATTGGAGAACTGTCCATATTTTTGCTTTGGGGTGTCCTAGGAGAAATGTTTAATTCTTAACTAGAATAAAATACATTAAAAACTACAAGAAAATACAAAAAAATACTGTTAACAACAAAATTGGATGTGTTGGAACAACTTAGGTAGGACTTTATAGATCTTGCCTTCATCCAGGAGAGTTAATGTAAATACTACAGAGAGGAAATGCTAGGAAGTTAGCAGAAGAGATGACTGATTGTAGGAAAACAATTACATTTAAGTTTTAGGTCTCTAAGTGCTGTTATTGTTTTATAGTGATACCAGTCAACAGGCAACACGGTTGAATCACTGCCACTTGCCTCTGTCAAAATGTATTCCTGCTTCTCTGCTAAGTGTTCCTTAACTCTGCTTACATTTTTAAGGCTTCAGTATGGAATAGAGTGTACAAAGTCATTTCTAGAATGCTTGAAGAAAATGAAAAATATAGACTCAGGCTGAAATACCAACAACTATCTTGTGAAAGTAAGTTAACACAATTTTTTATTGTATTAAAGAAGATTGGCTTCACTAGCCATTTAGTCACCCTTGGGTCACATTAGTCTAGTACTTCTCCTAATTGTCACATTCAGTGTATAGGACTATAGAAATATGGCTACCATATTATCAGTGTTCATCATAATTAAAAGTACAAAACATTTTAAGCTGAGCTATAGACTAGACCGCAGGCGTAGGTGTGAGTGGAGGGGTGTAGAAGGTAAATGTTGACTAAATTTACTGAGCAAAAGGAACACACTTGTCTGTTCAATCTGAATTTTAATGTCAGCTTTTTAATACGATTACAAAACTCATCCATATTGATGAAGAAAAAACATTTTAACTGCAATGTAAAATGATACATTCTGTGTCACTTTGTTACTTCCTTCCATGGATGCTGCAATCTAATGCATTTGACAAAACTGCCTTGAATTATGGCCTTGATGTCATGAATTCATTCCTGGAAAAGAACTCATAAATTAAACCATGTTCTAAAGCTGCATCAATATTGAATTGATATTGTGGGTAGAGCAAAATTAGATATATACTTATTGTATACATATAAGTGTATACATATTGTATACATATAAAATTAGATGTATACTTATTGAAGTAATAGGAAGTTCTGGATTCTCAAGTTGGATTAAATTTAACTAATTAATTTAAATGTAACTAATAATGCCACATGAATTGATAGATCATAATAGTTACTTTCTTTCCTTCACAGACTTGTTCTAATATTCATGTTACCATGTTGAACACTTTTATAGGTTTTTAGTACTGTCACTCGATGACAGCTACTATTTTGACAGTAAATCTGCAGAATTGAGTTTTGTGAAGATAATTTTCATAAGATAATTAGAATAGAATGCCATTTTGTAAGCATTACATTTTGTAAGTGTTACACTGGAAACTCATTACTGTTTGTGTAATATTGCATTAATAATGGCATAAATTGTTTGCAATGATGACATATAAATCAATGTTCAGATTAGTGATACTCTATTTTATTCAGTTAAGAAGGGGAATGAGGCAGAAGTGAGGATTAGAAGGAAAACAGTAGTCTGTGGTTTTTTAGGTGAAAAGGATATTTGAATAGATAGAGCAATGCACACAAACCCTGGACATTGTTCTGGGTGTTAATGCAGATCCAGTTACTTTAATAGACACATTACATCTAATTTTACTCTGGCCATAACCTCGAACTTGTCAATTCTCTTGTGACATTTACTACTAAAAATCAAGTAATCTTGTAAGGCTTATTTGGCAACTTAAAATAATATTCTGTGTTTTCCAGAAATAGCTTGTTATAAACAAGTACCCTTATAATTTATTATTTCGCATTACAATTTTCAACCAGATTACAAAAACTGATAATATTGTTTTAGAAATGTACTATAATTCTCATTTCTTAATATGTATTTATTAATGGGAATACCACTGCTAGAGGTCAACTTGAATTTTCTGTATATTTTATGTTGTTCCTAGACTCAAATTACACAAGATGAATCTTGTCTTCTGGTAAGAATCCATTTATATAACTGTTATAAAATATAGGCTTTATTTCCTTTCCCTTTACACGTACCTTTTGCAACCTTTAGTGTATGCCTATTGCTGATTCCAGCCTGTTTCCTTCCTTTAACCCAGTGTTTGGCACCTAGTAAGCACTCATTAAATATTTGTTGAAACTTAATAAACCTTGTTTGGGTCCCATATTCACAGTGCTATTGAAACTACTCTTTCCATGATCCATGGTTTTTGTTTTGTGGGTTTGTTTATTTATATTTCCTAGTTCCCTTTTCTTTTTGAACTTGTCACATTTAATATTATCTTACTACAACTTTCAATTTTTCTTCTTTCTTAGTGTCCTGAAGGGTATGACATGGTTTTCTTTCTGTCTTTCTGCCCATATTTTCTGTGTATTTTTTAATTGTCCCTTTTGCTACCACTTAATAACAAATGCTGCCCTGGGAATTGTTGGTTCTGCTCTCTGTTCACATATTTATTCTGAGATAACATACCTATTTTAAAAAAATATTTATTTATTTATTTATTTGGCAGAAAGAGAGAAAGCACAGGCAGGGGGAGTGGCAGGCAGAGGCAGAGAGAGAAGCAGGCTCCCCACAGAGCAGGGAGCCAGATCTGGGGCTCTATCCCAGGATCCTGGGATCCTGACTTAAGCCACAGGCAGAGGCTTAACTGACTGAGCCACCCAGGTGCCCCAATATACCCATTTTTATAACTTCAATTACTCTGTGTGTATGACCCTTAAATCTTCCTTCTACCTTTGACCTCTGAATTTCTTTAGGCGATTCTACAGTTATTTTTAAAAATTACATGTTTTGAATCAGTGAATCATCTTTCCTCCTTTCATTTCAATTGTGCCTTGGTTTGCTAATTTTCTGGGTTCATTCAATTTCTAGGGAGAGATTACATCCAGTTTGGTGGGATTTGAAAAGTATTAGAAAAGTAAGCTGGGTGTTGAGAAAGAGAAATCAGAATTTTCTACATGGGAATGTGGGGGAGGGGCGTATATTTCAGATATGGCCACGAGCAAGTTCATGAAGTCTAAGAAAATGTTCAGGAATGTAGTTTGATCAAAACTTGTTTATGGTAGTCATTGTGAAGAAAGGTATAAAAGTATACTGAGACTGTATTTCAGAGGGTCTCATGTGAGTAATATTTGTATTCCATTAAGTAGGCAATAAAAAAACATGAAACATCTTCTTAACCCTTTATTCTAAATGGTTACAAATGAACAGAAAAGTTGCAAGAATAATACAAAGAACTCCAGCACACCCTTTACCTAGTTTCACTGATTTTTAACATCTTGTCACATTTGCTTTTTCATTCGTAGACACTTTCTCTCTTTCTCTGTGTATATATGTGTGTGTATAAAATATTACCCCTTAAGGGGTGCCTAGGCAACTTAGTCAGTTAGGCATCTGAGGTTTAATTTTGGCTTAGGTCATGGTCTCAGGGTGGTGAGATCAAGCCCTGTGTCTGTCTTCATGCTGAGCATGGAGTCTGCTTGAAATTCCCTCCCACCCTCTCCCTTTGCCCTCCCTGCAAGCTCTTTCTTTCTCTTAAAAAAAAAAAAAATATATATATATATATATATATATACACACATACATAGATACATACAGACACATGTGTATACTCCCTCAATACTTTAGTGTCTATATACTAAGGACAGAGCTATCTTTTATATAACCACACAATAACAATCAAATTCAGGAAATTTATTTTTCCTTTGATAAGTATTTTATAGAAACATAATAAAAGACTATGCAAATACCTTGTACATCATCAGTATAGAACATTTTAAGCAGTGGATTGATCAGATCTGCATTTTAGAAAGAATATGATGTTATTTTGTAGAAAGGTTTGGAATGGAGGCAAGACAGGAAGTGAAAAAACTGGGGATTCTGACAAGGTCCAAGTGAAAGTGAAATGCACTTAAATGGGAGTAGCAGAGTGGGTGGAGAGGAGACAAAGGATTTGCTGTGGGGGATAAGAGAGATGATCCCAACTTCTGCAAATGAGTAGATAAGAAAGAAGGAAGTCAGGAGACAAACTGGTTTTGTGAAGCTACTGAATTTTATTTTGGTGTGTTGAATTTTAGCTGTAGTGATATATTCAGGTGAAAATTCCAGGTGCACAGCTGGAAGTGTCCTTTTGGAGCTAGTGTACAATCTATGCTGCGTGAAGGTTATAGGTAGTTGTGGCAGTAGATGTGCATGAAAACCTCAATGTGAGGATGCTGGGGGAGGAGAGGATTGAGAACACAATGTTGGTGATGTCTAAGATGAAGAGGAATTCTTAGTTTCAAAGAGTGATTGTAGGAGCTTAATCAGAAGTCATGACAGGGATACAAACAAAGCTTACAGAAGGTAAGGGGCTTGGCAGTTCAAAGGGTTGCAAAGGCCTTGTTCAGTGAGAGTGTAGGGATACAAAAAGTGGGAGTATAGAAATACTTCAGCTAGGAACAATTTAAGCAAAAGTGCCAACGGATGACATTTTCCAAAACAATAACCCTCTTGTGAGTGGCTTGAAGTGACCTGGAGATAGAGGACTATGATACAGTGTTTTTGTGACATAGTTTCTGTAAATGGAGCTGTTGAAGTCATTAAGGTTTTTGGCAGGAGCTGGAATGGAGAAGAAAATTATGAGTTACACACTGAATGCATTAGAAGACTTTTATGGTCAACTAGAGAAAGTAAAACTTATCAAGACAGTAAATACAGGAAGTGACTAATTGTTGCTTAGTAGTCTAGAATGTTAAAATATTTCAGTGACTATTCACCATGACATTTTATCTTAACAAGATTCAATTTTGTCATCTTTTATTTAGGATTAACTTATCTTTGGATCTGTTTACCTCAAGAAGACTTGAAGAGTTTAAAGACGGAACTTTAAATTGAATCATAATTATATGTTAATTTTGGCATGTTTTGTTGGAATTGGGACTTTCATAGTTGAATAGAAAAACTACCTTCATTATAAATTCATAATTGAATAGAAAAACTACCTTCATTATAAGTAAATTATGTATTTCCATGCAAGTTAATACAAATTTTTGTTAAATATTATCATATGCATAACACAAGTATTATGCAGATCTTATTCAAGTGTGAATTAATACTTATTCCATATCTTTTTAAATTAATCTTATACATTAAATTTAAATTTTACTATAAATTTAAATTTAAATAGTAATATAATTGCAGGCATTTACAATTGCCAACTTTTCCCTTTTATTAATGAGTCTGCAACCACCACTTTATTCATTCTTCATTTAGATGTAAATGATTTAAATTAAACTTGGATTCCATTTAAATTGTTTTGGCTTCCTTTTTCTAAATTTCTCAATTGTTTTATCGTAAAAATCTACAGTTTACATAGTGATGATTATTTTGGGTGTTAAAACTAATGGTAATTTAAACCATCTTTTCATCCTAAGGAAAATTAGAAAATTTGTGCAAATTCTGAATTGTAATTTGGAGTATTTTAGAAAAATTTGGAGGCAAAGATCAGAAGAAACATTCTTTTCCTTTCCAAGCCCCTAATTATTAGACACATTATTTTTTTCAGTCAATAAATGAGAGATTTAGTATTTTGAAAATAATTTAGAAATATTTCTCAGTGGAGTCCCATTATTTTCTACTCAGAATTAAGTAGTAATCAACTATTGCCTAGACCATTTTTTCCTGCTTTTTGTTGATGCAGTCTCTCTCCGTAAATTGTATTAAAGGCCTACGTAGAACTGAAAACTTAGGAAGAGAAGTCAAAATGAGGTTTGCCCATGAAAAAGGCAAATAAAACAAAGAAACCTCACATGCATACTGAATTCTTTTACCACAAAAATTGAAGCATATGTGTAGTAGATCTCTTTGGTTTTAGAGGCAATAGATTCCTCACCTAGAATTATTGACCAGGCCCTTATGTTAGGTGACACAGAAGGTTGCCAACTTTGAGTGGGACCCAGTGCAGGAAAGGGTCTGCAGTAGGTCCAGCCTGGGGTAAAGTCCTGCTGCTTGAGTCACATGAATTCAAAAGACCCTATGGTGTTGGAGATACCATTAATGGGAACAGATGTAGTATGAAGCTTATATAAGGAAAGCCAACCACAGATCCCATAATGGAATTATAAATCAAGGCTATGCTGTTCACAACATAAAATTAAATGCCTTGAGTGAGACAGTTTTGACATGTTTTGGGGCTCTGGTGGAGACAAATTATTTGGCCATGAGGCAAACAAACAAACAAACAAACAAAATAACCAACAGCGGACTGCCATAAAGTAAAAATAGTACATCTGGGAAGGAAGCCTTCCCAGCAGGAGGTTCCTAAGTGGGACCAGAGGACACTAGTAGGCTATGTGAGCTGGTAGTCCAATCCTCAGGTTACCCACATCCATTATACTAGCTCCCCTCCTCTTGCTTGCACCTATGGCCAATATGAGAAGTCCCATATAATCAGATGAAAGAGGAGGAAAAGTTTGAGCTTTGGTTTATGAATGGATTGGTTCAATTGTGCATACAAGGAAATAGAGATGGTGGCAATACTATGACCATGTTCCAGAGTGGCCCTGAAAGACATTGGAAAGGGACAAGGGTGGAGTTGCAAGCCGCATACCTGGTCATCCACTTTTGTAATATGGGGGAGTGTCTCAAGGTGAGAATCTTTGTGGATTCCAATGGCCTGGACATTTTATCTGGAGCCTGGTAAGAAAGATGAATATTGGAGACAGAAAGGTAAGGTATAGATTAGAGGTATATGGATGGACATATGGGAAGGAACAAAGTGTGAAGATTTTTGTATCATATGTTAACACTCATGAGAAGAGACACTGAACAACTAAGTAGACAGAATAATGACCAGTTGATGTTAGCTACCTGTCATCATTGGCTACCCAGGAACAATTAAGCCTTTCTGTTTTCAGTTTCTTTAATTTCAGTTATTATTTTTTTCCTTATGCCTGCTTTGGGTTTGCTTGATTATTTATTTATTGATTTGTTGATTCTTAAACTGGAGGCTTAGATTATTGATTTGCGACTTCTCCTCTCTTCTTATGTATGCATTTATTGCCATAATTTTTCCTCTTAGCACTGTTTCAACTACGTCCCACGGATTTTGATATGTTGCATTTTTTAAAAACATTTTTGTTTTTTTTAATTTAATTGTAAATTTATCTATTCTTTAAGTTCTATCAGCTTTATCTTCACATATTTTGTATATTATTTGGTGCATACATATTTAGTTTTGCTATGTGTTCTTGGTAGATTGACCCCTTATAATTATATAATGTTCCTCTTTGTCTCTGGTAATTTTCTTTGCTCTTAAGTCTACTTGATAGTATCTTAATATAACTATTTCTGCTTTGTTTTAATTAATACATCTTTTTCCACCCTCTCACTTTCAGTTTGGCTGTATCATTCATTACATTTGATATGTTGCTTGTACACAGCATATAGTTGTTCCATGTCTTTAGTCAACCAGTCTCTTTTAATTGATACAATTTTACCATTTGTATTTAACGTAGTTCTCGATATATGAAGGTTTAACTCTTTCATTTTATTTTATGTTTTCTGATTTTTCTTCATTTCTCTGTTTCCTTTTTCCTACCATCCTGCTTCTCATGTGATCTCCATTGACACTTGAGTCAGTAATGGAAGGGGTGATCAGGGAGTGTGGGAAGAAAGATAAGGCTCATTACTTGCCAGTAGGGTGGAAAATTTTGGCTCCCTACTTGGTCTTTTCTCACATAATCTCATTGGGCACTTTTGGCAGTTCAGTTTAGGGGAAAGTTGGAAGTTTGGGGTCCCCACTCAGCCTTTGCTGCCATGGGTGTTGTTTGGGATCCAGTTTTTTTTTCTGCAGTGTTTGGCTGGTGAAGAGAAGTTAATTTTAAAATTTTCTGTCTTACTAGGCTACACTTTTCCAGATGGAGCAGGCGTTTATTGGGACTTTTTTGTTTGTGCCCATTGGCATTTCCAATCTGCTGGCTTCCTCAGCTGCAAGTCCAGGATATACATTTGAGACCAAAAAACAAAGCAAAACTCCAGAAACTTAACCACTGTGTTGTTATTTGGGTCTTGAGGTCCTTAGCTGATTTGTCTTCTTCTTTACATATTTGTCTTCTTCTGTTTGTTTTATATATAATGTCCAAAGTTTTTAGTTTTTAGTACTTAGTGGGAGGAATAGGGAAAAGTATATCTATTTTATTTTCCTAGAAACATAAATCTCAATTGATATTTTACATAGGAAATATACAAAGACAATTCTATGAAGACAAGTAGTCATTTCATTAAACAATGCTGAAACAATTGGATATCATGTGCAAAAACATGAACCTCTACCTAAACCTCATACTTTATATAAAAGAATAACTCAAAATGGATCATGCATGTAAATGTAAAGTGTAAAACCAAAAAACGTTTAGAAGAAGAAAAAAAAGTTTAGAAGAAAATATAGGAGAAATTCTTAATGATCTAGAGTTAAGGAAAGAGTTCAAAGTGGATAAGTTTGATTTCATCAAATAAAGTACATAAATATTTATAGCATCTTTTTTAAAAAAAGATTTTATTTATTTGACAGAGAGAGAGAGAGGGAACACAAGCAGGGGGAGTGGGAGAGGGAGAAGCCTCTGAGTGCCTGTGCTGAGTGAAAAAAGCCAATCACAAAATACTGTTCCATTTAGGTAGCATTCTTGAAATGGAAAAATTATAGAAATAAAGAACAGATTAGTGGGTTCCAGGGTTTAAGGGGTGGATAGGGCTTGAAAGAAGTACATGAAGCTATAATAAGATGAATTATATTGATTGATTATAAAACTTTAAGCAAGCCTTGCATTCCTGAAGTGAACCCTGCTTGGTTGTGACTGTGTGTGTGTATAAAATGTATTCTGATCATATGTATATTCAGAATTGGTTTGCTATTATTCTGTTGAGGATTTTTGCCTTTATATTCATGAAGGATATTGGTTTATAGTGTTCTTTTATTGTAATTTTTGTTTGGTTTTAGTATCAAGGTAATGATGTTCTCATGCAGTGTTACTAGGTGCATACATATGTAGACATAAATCATTGTTATGACCTATGATAAAGGTAAAATTGGCAACTTTATCATTACATAATGTCTTTCTGTATTCTTGGTAATATTCCTTGTTCTGAGGTCTACTTTGATGTTAACAGAGGTATTGTCGGTCTTCTTTTGATTAGCACTTGCATGGTTTATCCTTTTCCATCCTATTACTTTTAATATGTCTGTGTTTATATTCAAGGTCCATTTCTTTTTTTTTTTTAAAGATTTTATTTATCTTATTTGACAGAGATCACAAGTAGGCAGAGAGGCAGGCAATGAGAGAGAGAGAGGAGGAAGCAGGCTCCCTGCCGAGCAGAGAGCCCGATGCGGGGCTTGATCCCAGGACCCTGAGATCATGACCTGAGCCGAAGGCAGAGGCTTTAACCCACTGAGCCACCCAGGCGCCCCCAAGGTCCATTTCTTGTAGAAAGCCTATCATTTTTAAAATCCGATTTGGCAAGTTTTGTTTTTTAATTGGTATGGTTAGATTATTTACAGTATATACAGTTATTGATATGGTTGGATTAAATTCTGACACCTAGATATCTATTTTATGTTGATTCTGTCTCTTTTGGTTCTCTTTTTCTGTTTTCTTTTAGATTGGGTATTTTTTATTGCTCCTTTTTATCTAAACTGTTAGCTTAAGTATTAGTTATCTACTGCTGCATACCCAAATCTTAGTAATTTAAAACCACATACATTTATTATCTCAAAATTTCTCTAAGTCAGGAATATAGACACAACTGAACTGAATCCTTTCCTTCATGGTCTTTTGCAAGGGTTCCAAGTATCAGCTTAGTATCTCTGGTCTAGTATGAAGTCTCAACTGGAGAAAGATCTACTTTCAAGTTTACTTATTGGTTATTGGCAACATTAAGTTTCTTGCAAGCTGTTGGCTTATGGCCACCCTCTGTTTCTTGCCATTTGGGCTTCTCCAAAATAGTGAGAGTCTGTAGCAATGTGGAAGTCATGGTCTTTTATAAACTAATCACACAAGTGATACTACATTACTTCTGTCAAATTACATTTTTACAAATTTGTTTGAAGCATATCACTGGTTTCCTCCCATATTCAAGGGGAAGCAATTACATGAAGAAGTGATTACAGAAGAGGAGATCATTAGGGGCTGTCTTAGAAGCCTACCTACCACAGCTTATTTTGTATTACCTCTTTAAAAGAATTTAGTGGTTAAAATGTCCATACTACCCAAAGCAATCTACACATTTAATACAATCTCTATCAAAATACTAACAATTTTTCACAGAGCTAGGACAAACAATCCTAAATTTTGTATGGAATCACAAATGACCCCAAATAGCCAAAGGTACCCTGAAAAAGCAAAGCAAAACTGAGGCATCACAATTCTGGACTTCAAGCTATATTGCAAAGCTATAATCATGAAGATAGTATGGTATGGGCACAAACACATAGAGCAGTGGACATAGATCAGTGGAACAGAATAGAAAACCCAGAAATGGACCCATAACTATATGGTTAACTAATCTTCAACAAAACAAGAAAGAATATCCCACGGAGAAAAGACAGTCTGTTCAACAAATGGTGTTGGAAAACTGGACAGCCACATGCAGAAGAATGAACCTGGACCACTTTCTTTTACCATACACAAAAATAAATTCAAAGTAGATGAAAGACCTAATATGAGAAAGGAAACCATCAAAATTCTAGAGGAAAACACAGGCAGCAACCTCTTCAACCTTGACCACAGCAACTTCTGGCTAGACACATCTCCAAAGGAAAGGGAAACAAAGGCAAAAATGAGCTATTGGGACTTCAGGATAAAAAGCTTTTGCATAGCAAAGGAAACAGTTGACAAAACTAAAAAGGCAACCTACTGAATGGAAGAAGATATTTGCAAATGACATATTTGATAAAGGGCTAGTATCTAAAACCTAAAGACTTACCAAACTCAACACACAAAAAACCAAATAATCCAGTTAACAAATGAGCAGAAGACCTGAATAGACATTTTCCCAAAGAAGATAGCCAGATGGCTAATAGACACATGAAGAGATGCTCAATGTCATTCATCATTACGGAAATACATATTGAAACCATGGTGAGATACCACCTCACACCTGTCAGAATGATTAAAATTAGCAATATGAGAAACAACATGTGTTGGCAAGGATATGGAGAAAGGGAAACCCTCTTGCACTACTGGTGGGAATACAAACTGATGTAGCCACTCTGAAAAACAATATGGAGGTCCCTCAAAAAGTTAAAAATAGAACTACTCTATGATCCAGTAATTACATTACTAGGTATTTGCCCAAAGAATACCAAAATACAGACTTGAAGGGTGTATAATGTATATAATCATTAATAATAAACTATGGGAAGAGCTGAAATGTCCATCAACTGATGAATAGATAACACACACACACACACACACACACACACACACACACACACAGAAATATAACTCAGACATCAAAAAGAATGAAATCTTGCCATTTGCAATGACATGGATAGAGCTAGAGTATATCATACTAAGTGAAATGAGTAAGTTGGGGAGAGACAAATATCATATGATTTCAGTTATATTTGGAATTTAAGAAATAAAACAGATGAACAAATGGGGCTGGAGAGAGATGGAAACGAACAATAGAAGACTCAACAATAGAAAATAAACTGAGGGTAGATGGAGGAAGAAAGGTGGAAGATGGCCTAGATTGGGTGATAGGTAGTAAGGAGGGAACTTGTGATGAGTGCTGGGTGTTGTACTGAATTGTAGTCCCAAAATGAATATTGCACTGTATGTTAACTACTAGAATTTAAATAAAAATTCAAAAAAAAAAAAAAAGATAGTGGTCTCTTTCATGTTTTCAGTGTTCATCTTAAATTATTTGGTCTGTCTTCAAATAATCTTTTATAACAATTAAAAATAATTTTAAAATGAATTATATATTTACCTTAATTTATGCCATATCCATTGATCGTCATTTGTTTGTGTAGATTCAAGTTTCTATCTGCTATCATCCTGATTGGAGAACTTCCTTTAGCATCTCTTACAGTGCATGCTCGCTGGTAATGATTACTCTTATTTTGTATCTCTGAAAAAGAAAATCTTTATTTTGTCTTTATTTTTGGAGAGTCTTTTCCCTGTGTAGAACTTTTTAAGAATGTTAAAGATGACACTCCATTGTCTTCTAGCTTGCATAGTTTCTGATGAGAAGTCTGTTGAAATATCTGTCTTTGTTCCTTTGTATGTGAAGTTTCTTTTGTCTCTGGATGCCTTTTAAGAGTTTCCCTCTTTTTGGTCTTCAGCAGTTTGAATCTGACCTAAGTTGTTTCAGTTTATTTGTTTTTTTTTTTAATCCCTGGTGTCTTTTGAACTTTTTGGATATTTGGTTTGGTGTCTTTTATTACTTTTGGAAAAATTGCCATTATCTGTTCAAATATTTCTTCCAATTCATGTTTTCTTTCTTCTGCTTTTAGATTCCAGTTACACATATATTAGACATTCATATTGTCCTACAACTGTGGATGTTCTATTTTTTCCATTCTTCTGTATCTTGTGTTTCAGTTTGGGCAATTTTTATTGGTATATCTTGAAGTTCATTAATTCTTTCCACCACTGTTTCAAGTCTGCTGATGAACCTTCAGAAGATATTCTTCATCTCTTTTTACTAGCATTAACAGTTTTGTATTCTAGCTTTTTGTTGTTGTTGTTGTTCCTAATATTTTCACTTAATTCTTTCTTATACTTCTTATTTTTCTGATGAAATTTCTCACCTGGTCATGCATGTTGTCAACCTTTTCCACTAGAGATAGGGAAGAGAGACATGAACAGAAATGTGTGCCTTTCCTGTAGTGCTGTTATTTTCCTATCCAAGTTCTACACCATGAAGGAGGCTTTCTCTAGCTTTTTGCTCTTTCCACAATCTTTCTTGTGAGCACCTGGTGAAACATGTGTAGAGGACCTGTGAATGGGTGAAAATTCTCATGTCTGTTGTTCCTGGGGATTCCATACTTTCATACTGCCTCAAATTCAGCATTTAGCAATCCATTTAAATTTTAATTGTTCTTAGCAACTTGTACAGTGTCTGGCATCTATCCCAGGTAAGCAAGTGCTCTCATGCCTGTCTTTCCTTAGCTTTCAGGTAAGTTGGTTGCACTGTAACTTCAGCACTCTGATGGGTTAAAGAAAAATTGTGATTTTTATAGATATTCAGCTTTTGTTTTGTTGTTGTTGTGGTTGGGATAGGAGTGATGCTCTTTCCAGTTTGGTACATACTAAGCTGAATCCAGAAATTTGGGCCATTGACTATTTCTTGACTATATTTAACTTCTTGTCATCATGAAATTTTGATCACCATGTCTCGCCCCTGTCAAATTTATGGATTTCAAGGATATAGATTTCATTAATGGCTAATCTTTGATTCATGACATTCTCATTGATCAGTGCATGGTCTGCTTTTAGTTATTTTAGATAATACAGTAAGCAACTGTGAACATACCCCCACAACAATATCTTGAAAATAAGTTATATCTAATCACATTGTTCAATACCTTCAACCCATCCTCCCTGTCTTTCCTATTCAAGATAACCATCTTACTGATCCTATGCCTATGATTCCTTTTCTTTCCTTTTTATGTAGTTTTATTATAATCATATCCCCTAAGACTTGTATTATAAAATCTAAGTATTTAATTTTCTAATGAGGACATGCTGCATATAATCTTTTTGGACTTTTAATATTACATTGATATTACTTTTTAACACATTGCTAACATTTGTGTATATTGTTGGCTTTCATTGTGGTCTGTTTTATTCTGTACTTTTTAAAAGTTAATAAAGTGGGGAAAATATCCACATTTCTGGGAATAAAACTTCTTGAGCCTAGATTTTCCTATTTTGCCTTTTCATAAACACGTTGACCACTTGCTTAATCTGCTTAATTTTATTGATGATAAATGATGATAATCCTAAGTGAGTTCTCTGGTTTCTATGCTTTCAGAAACCTGATTGTGTATATAGAAATACTTTATATTCCTAGAAAAGTTACAGAATGAAATCCAATTAATCAACCAGTTAATCAAATTGAAGGACCTGATGCTGCCTCAGAAATATTATTTATCTTATTCTATAATTTCTAAGAATCTGAGTATGAGGGAGATTTTTTATATTTCTGGAAGTACTCCAATAGAATCTCAAATGGCTCCATTTAAATGTCAGTTGTCATGTTGGCCTTTCTGTGACCCTATTGTGTCCTCATTGGACCCTATTATTGCAGGAATCTGGTGAAGTTTAGATATATTTTTCAAACAACCTGAAATAGCCTAATTGACTTGGATGACTATTAGTCCCAATATTTTATACAATTTTTTGTTTTTGTTTTAAACAGTCACCCCAAAATGGGATCTTATAGACATCAAGAGACAGAGACCAGCTGAAAACTGAAATTGTTCAAACAAAGGTAGTGCTGTGTAGTTAGCAAATGTGTACTACCCAGTCCTGCCTGAAGGTGGGAGTCTTCAATTACGTAACAGCCCAGGGCAGAGGTTGTGGAGGAGCAGTGACATCTAGTCAGAAGTCTTCTGCCTTTCTGAGTCAGGTTCTAGTGGGACATTCATTCATTCACTCTATCTACTTATGTAATAGTTATTGAGTACCTATGTTCCAGATTCTGTTCCAGGCTCTGGAGGAACAGAAGTGAGCAAAACATGCAAAAATCTCTGTCCTTGGGATAAAATGGATAATAAAATAAATAAATGCTAAAAAGTATGATGAAGAAAAAGAAAGGAGATGGAGATGTATCGAGGGATGCAGTGTTAAGTAGGGAGGTGAAGTGAAGGCCTCACATAGAAGGTAATATATAATTACAAACCTGAAGTAAGGAAGTCAGACATGCAGATACATTAGAAAAACTGTAAGAACATTCTGCAGAGGTCAATGACCTAAGGCCAAAGAAGTGGGGAGGTACAGGATAGTACTATAAGTTTATTTTCCTTTTTTATGATTTTCCTGAAAATTTCTATTCTCTAACATTTCTTTATTGTGAGAATACAGTATATAATACATATAGCATAAAAATATATGTTAATTAACTATTTATGTTACCAGTAAGTCTTCTGGTCAATAGTAGACTATAGTACATTAGTTAAGTTTGGGGGGAGTCAAAGTTATACATAGATTTTTGACGACCTGGGAGAGCAGTGCCCCTAATCCCTGAGTTGTCCAACAGTCAGCTATATGTATGTATATACATACATGGATATTATTCAGTCTTAAGAAGGAAATCCTGTCATTTATAGTAACATGATTGAACCTGGAGGACATTATGCTAAGTTATTAAGCCGGGCACAGAAAAACAAATACTACGTGATCTCATTTATATGTGAAATCTATAGGAGTTGAACTTATAGAAGCAGAGAGTAGAATGATGGTGTCCAGGGGCAGGAGAATGGTGGAAATGGAGAGATGATGATCAAAGGATACAAAGTTTACAAAATGATGCAGTTTACAGTTATGCAAAATAAATGTGTTCTGGAAATCTAATGTACAGTGTGGTGACTATAGTTAATAATACCATACCATGTATTTGAAATTTGGAGAGGGTAGATTTTTTTTTGAAGATTTTATTTATTCATTTGAGAGAGAGAGAGCACAAGTGGAGGGGAGAGGCAGAGTAAGAGGGAGACACACGCTCCCTGCAGAGGAGCTCAATCCCAGGACCCTGAGATCATGACCTGAGCCAAAGGCAGATGCTTAACTGACTGATCTACCCAGGTGCCCTGAAAATAGATCTTAAATGTCTTGACCACACATAGAAAAAAGTGGTAACTATATGAGGTGATGGATATTTTAGTTTGATTGTGGTGATTATTTCACAATGTATACCCATATTAACACAGTGTACACCTTAAATATTTACAATGCTTATTAATTATATTCAATAAGTTCAGAAGACAAATAACAATAGATGTTTACATCCTGTTAATCCTCCCTGGTGTGTCAGAGAGGAATAAAAAGAATTTTCCAAAGGTGTTTGTAACATCTAGTGAACTTACACTCAACTATTTGATTTTACCATGTTAGCTTACTTATCTCTTATAAATTACTGTTTTTTTAAAAGCTTGTTTTCTTTAGAACTCAGTAGATTTTTTTCTCTAGCAGAAGAGTATTCATTTTTCCTTATTGATTTAAAAATAAGTAATGTTTTGGGGGAGATGAGCAAAGAAGGGAGAGTTAGGAAGAGAATGAAAATCAGCCAAAAATCCTGCAGAAAAACCCTACAAACATTTTTATGTCTTTCAGTCTTTTTTTATTGAAATATAATTTGGCATATAACATTGTGTAAATTTAAGGTATACAACATGTTAATTGGATACATTTATATATTGTAATATGATTGCCATTGTAGAAATATTAGCACCTCTGTCACGTTTTGCAATTATTCTTTCTTTTTCTATTTTTAGTTTTAGAGAAAGAGGAGGGAGGGGCAAAGGGAGAGGGAGAGAGACAATTTTTTTTTAAAGATTTTATTTATTTATTTCAGAGAGAGAGTGAGCACAAGCAGGGGGAGGGGCAGCAGGAAAAGGACAAGCAGACACCCTGCGCACTGGGAACTCTGATGCAGGGCTCAGTCTCAGGACCGGGAGATCACAACCTAAGCTAAAGTCAGACGCTTAACCAACTGAGCTACCCAGGTGTCCTGAAAGAGAATCTTAAGCAGGCTCTGTGCCCAGCACAGAATTCCACATGGGGCTTGATCTCACAACCCTGAGATCATGACCTGAGCTGAAATCAAGAGAGTCAGATACTTAACTGAGCCACCTAGATGCCCCAATTGTTTCTGTTTTCTAGTTGGTATTCAGTCTTTATATTTTCACATAGTCAAAATCATTATATCTCTTCAATTTTGATTCCTCTTTTTATTCAACTTAATAAACATTTCCCATGTTACCTAAAATTCTATGACATTATTTTAATGACTGCATAGTATTTCATCATATGATGTGAACTAAAATTTACCCATGTATCCCCTCGTTGCTGATGTTTAGGTTGGAAGAACTAAATCCCTACTCTCATTAAGCCATAATTACACAAATAATCATATAATTTTTAAGACTTATAGGTGTTTCAACATAGAAAAACAGAGTCCTATTTTTCAGGGAGTACAAAGAGGAGTAAAATACAGTCTGGGGTCTCAGGGGAGACTTCTCTGAGAAGGTAATATTTAAGTGACTCTGAAGAAGAATAAGAAATTTATTATAGGACTAGGAAAGAGCACTCCCTGAAGAGGGAGTCACAAAGGAAACATCATGTGAAAAGTCGCTCGCTTAGGAAGGAGTGTGTTTGAGAAGTCAGGGAAGCTGGAGCATAGCTGTAAGGGGAAGTTGTGGCAGGAGGTGAAGCTTGTGGAATAGGCAGGGGACAAACTATAAAGAGCCTTTCAGACTGAGTTTGAGACTTTGGTCTTCATCTTTAAAAAGAAGAAGGAGGAGGGGAGAAGAAGAAGAAAACCTAAGGAATTGTAAGCAAGGAAATAACATTATTAGACTTCATTTTACGGAAATTGCTTGGACTACTTATAAAGAGTAGCTTGGTGGGGAAGGAAACACAGTTGTGAAGAGAATTGTTAGATGGGGTGACAGAGTAGACTCAGGAGTCATGGAGAGAGAGGGGTGGGCTGATGTGAGAGATATGTGGGAGGGAGAATAATCAGGACTTGGTGATTAGATATAGGATGAGGAGTAAGATGTCAAGAATTCCTGTCAGTTTTCTGGTTGGATAATGGGTGGATAATGGCACAATTCACCAAGAGGCAAAGCCAGAGGAGGTGAATGTTTGAAGTGAGAGATCAGGAGTTCAGTTTTGGACATGCTCAGATTCAAGTGCCCTTGAACCATTGGAATGGATATGTCCAGGAAACAGTTGTATATATGGGTCTGGAGTCCAGAACAGATCTTTGTGCTTGAGACATAAATTTAGGAGTTACCAGTATATGAACAGTATTTGAAGTCACAGGTGTGACTGTCAAGAAAGGGAGCATGAGGACAGCCTAGGATAGAGCCTGTGGTGGGTACTGTGCTGTCCAGTTATGTCCCCCTACAGGACTGAAAGTCTTTTGCCCCTTGGGTGTTGGATGACAGCCTTAGCTATTAGCCCTCTCCAGGAATTGCCCTTGGCTGAAGAGAGCCGCCTTGCCCAAGGTCTTTCTCTCTTGGAGAAAGGTGTCCACCTGCAATTGAATTCAAGACGACTAAGAAAGTTCATCCCGGCTTCACAGGTACTTGTGAGATTGTCTGCGGGCTTTGTTGAGATTGTATCACAGTTCCAAGTTCTCCCTCTGGTCGATCCTGCTTCCCTCCCTTTCTTCATCCTGAGCATTCCTTAATAAGTTTCCTGCATTCAAAGCTCTCAGAATCCACTCAATTGTGACTCATTTTACAAAAAAAGACTGGGAAAACTTTTGTTGGAAAAGACAGATGAATGGATCATTTAACAGGAAAAAGTCCCCTGGAATGCATTTTAAAGACATAACGCTTCTAGACACAATTTAAAACTTTTTAAAAAAGGCTTTGTTCTTATCGATTTATTTCTAAGTAGATCCCCAGACTTAATTGGAAGGATTCTTCATAAGTCATCCTGCTTGAATTAGGCTGATGTCAATTTTCACCCCCAGGGCTTGACTCCCTTTTAAAGAAAGTCTTCTTCATCTGTTTCTAGCCAATCTGAGGAGAGATATGGACTGGCCTTTCTATCATTTGCCTTTTGGCCTCTCTATTGTCCGTTTTTCCTTCAAATCAAAAGTAGGCAATGCCCTCTTCCCTTTTTAAGAAGAAAGAGAATCTCATGCTTTTCATAGCTTTCTGACTGCTGTTGTTTGAAATTTAAATATAGAGCTCCTAGCAATAATATGAGCATAGCTTCCTTTTATGCTGGCCTCTGGGAGATTCTTAGAACAGATTTCTAAAAAGCTTATATTCCTATCACACCATTAAATTTTGAATAAGGTTCTTAAACTGACAACTTAAGAAGATTTATAATGAGACATTTAAAGTGCTTTCATCATCTCTTTCATTGGAGATATATCTTATCTCCAATTTGGAAACAAAACAAAACATTAAATGCTAGGATGTAATGAAAACCTATCACAGAAACATCACATATCCTTTGAAACTTATGTATATAAAGTAATTATTTTCAGATAAAGTATTATTGAGCCCTTTGGGAAAAGACTTACACTGTATTCTAACTTTTCTCCCACTACGAATCCTGACAAGAGTGTTCCAGGAAATGGAAGTAAAATGGGAAAATGTTCATCAGTGAGAGTAAAGACTTGGGTTTAATATCTGATAAATATGGGAGAAATAAGAGGCAGGAAAAGGAGGAGAAAAAATGTGATATGATGTGAAAAAAAAGTGTGCTAATCATCTCATTTTACATGGAGGGATATTAAAAGATTTTGTTTTATTCTTGAAGCTGGGAGAAGAATGTTGATTCAAATATGTTTTGGACATATTAAAAAATAACTGAAGACATAACTTTAAAACACTGTATGTGCCTTTCAAATTATTGGAGGAAAATTTATATAAAAAATAATGAAGGAAATTAAGGAAATAAAAAAGAACAATAAACATTATAACAAGTATAAGACAGTACATATCATAAGAGTTAATTTTAAGGACTTAAATTCCCACATTAAAAGGTTACTTATAATGACCTATGTAAAAAATAAAGTCTAATTATGAAAGGCTGGAAAGAGCAAACACAATCATAGAAAGAAAAGAGTTTGCGTTTGTATTTTAGATAGAGAGGAATTCAAATCACAAAGCACTAAAAAGGACTCAAACCTCATTTTATATCCATAAAAGCAAAATTCACAAGAAGATGTGACATCCTGAAGCTATATGTCAAATAACATAGCTTTAATGTAAGGAGAAATATCACAACAGCAATAGAAAATAGCAACGCCTTTCTTTTTTTTTTTTTTTTTCTTTTTAAAAGATTTATCTATTTTAGAGAGAGAGCGAGTGAGGGGAAAGGGGTAAGGGAGAGAAATCTAAAGCAGACTTCCTGCTGAGTGCGGAGACCCACACAGGGCTTGATCCCATGACCCTGAGATCATGACGTGAGCTGAAACCAAGAGTCAGATGCCCTATTGACTAAGCCACCCAGGTACCCTGCCTTTCATTTCTTGACAGATCAAGCAAGTGAAAAATCAGTTAGGGTACAGAAGATTTAAGTATCTTATATAACAGATTTAACTTAATAGTTATGTATAAGATCATATGGTTTTGAATAGAAAATCACTTCCTTATGCTTAGAAAATTTTAACAGAAATAAATCATATGCTAGGCCACAAAGGAAATTTAATACATTCTGCAAAATAGAAAGTATACAGAAAACAATCTTGGACTACACAAAATAAACCTAGAAACTGGTCTAAAAGATACAAATTAGTAATGAAGAAAAACATGTAGAAATTAAAATAAAACAACACTATTTTACTGAATGACTCCAGTCAGTGAAACAAATCTTCAGTTATAAGATATTTGAAGATTAATAATGAAAGAGCTGCAGTAATAAGAGGTAAATTAAAATAATAACATTAATTTCCCATTTTCAAACAGAAGGAAAAGAAATCAATAAACTAGATATTTGTTCCAGGAAGTTCAAAAGAGAAAAATGAGATATTTTTAAGGAAATCAGGAAAAGGAAAACGTTTTTAAAAGTGTAAATTAGGAAAATAAAAATAGAACTGATTAACATAGGAGCTAGGTCCAAAAAATGTATCTAATAATTGGAAAACATGAGTAAATATTATTTTGGACTTACAGGTATTGTTCTAAGCACCTTAACATCTATTAACTTCTTACAATGACCTTATGCAGCAAGTATTAGTAGTATCCTGACTTATAATGAGGAAACTGAGACACAGAAAAGTAACATACCCGAGACCAAAAATGTTGACCCCAGACAGTTTGGCTCTAAAGACTGTCCTTAATTTCTACAGTATACACGCAATTATTAAGGAAAATGGTTGCAAACTTGTAGAACAATAAATACCAGTTAAAACATTTATAAGTGAAAAAATGCATATGACATTATGCTAAAAACATGGGTGTTTTAAAAATATTTTTATAAGTAACTTATGGTGCAAGCCATCTAGAATTATCAGATAATGTTCAAAAGAATAATTATTTGTTTGATTCAGGAGAATTCCAATATACTGTCTTAAGGGTATATTAGTAGGTTAAGGGTGAAGTTAATAAAGTTTAAATGCTTCAGCATGTGTGGCTCAGTGGGTTAAAGCCTCTGCCTTTGGCTCAGGTCATGATCCCAGGGTTCTTAGATCGAGCCCCACATCTGGCTTTCTGCTCAGCGGGGACACTGCTTCGCCCTCTCTCTGCCTGCCTCTCTGCCTACTTGTGATGGCTATCATATAAATAAATAAATAAACTTGAAAAAATCTCTTCAGCATGTTATTATGGTATTTAGATAACTGTTGTTTTGAGTGATCAACAGTCTCACTTTTTGGAAATGCTCCCTTCCTTTCTTCTGGGAAGTTCTTAGTCCACTTCGACCACATGGTTTGAATTGAAGTTGTTATCTTTTCACTGCTGGAAAGAAGTGGGCACTGGAGTCTACTAGGGCCCATCAGAGCTCTTTTCTGAGAATTTTGACCCTAGGATCTGAGAGGGCAAGTCTCAAATTCTTGTTTCGTGTGTTGCAGAAGCTTGCTTTAGCAATACTTCCAAACTGAGAACAATTAAAATTTTGGCTAAAATAGAGCACAGCTATTTGAAACAATGAGATACTACTATACAGTTTTGAGCTGGTTAAAATCCAAAACACTGACAACAGTAAATGCTAGTAAAGTTCTGGTGCAACAGGAACTCTCATTCATTGCTACTGGAGTTGCAAAATAATACAAATACTTTGGAAGAACTTGGCAGTTTTTTACAAAACTGACCATACTCTTTTCATATGATATAGCATTTCCTTTCCTTGGTATTTACCCAAATGAGTTGAAAGCATGTTTACATGAAAAACTTGCACGCACATGTTTAAAGTGGCCTTATTCACAATTGCTAAAATTTGAAAGCTATCAAGATGTCTTTCACTGAATGAATGGATAAATAAATTGTGGTTTATCCAAACAATGGAATACTATTCAGTGGTAAAAACTAATGTGCAAGTAAGTCATGGGAAGACATGGAGGACACTCAAATGCATATGTGCTAAGTGAAAGGAGCCTATCTAAAAAGGCGACATAATGTATGATTCCAACTATATGACATTCTGAAAAAGGCAAATTTGTAATCAGTTGTTGCCAGGGTTTGGAGAGAAGAAGGGAGGGAAAAATAGGTAGAGCCCAAGGGATTTTTAGGACTGTGAAACTCTTCTGTATGATACTGTAATGATGAATGTATTTTATGCATGTAATGGTGGATACATTATACATTTGCCAAAACTCAGAGAGTGTACAATACAAAGTATACCCTAATGTAAACTATGGATTTTAGTTAATAATAATGTATCAGCAGTGGCTTATAAATTGTAATAAATGTTTAACACTAATGTCAAGTATTAATAATAGGAGAAACCGTTTGTGTATTTGCACAGGATGGGTGGTGGCGAGGGTATATGGGACCTCTGCACTTTCCACTCAATTTTTCTGTAAACATGAAACTGCTTTAAAAAATAAATTTTGTTAATTAAAAATAAAACTAACAAAACTGCTGTTTGAGGAGAGGGACCAGTGAAGCAAGGACTTGGAGAGCTAAGGTTCTAGAGAGAAATTAGTAATGGATTGGGGCAAACACCAAGTTCTCACTGCTTTTTCCCTTCACACTGCCATTTCTTAATGACATGTTTAGAAGCTTAGCAGAAAGCAATGGCCTAGAGCTTTCATTGGTCTCTTGGAGTTAGGGAGACAAACTTTGGAGTTCTTTGCTACCAAAATATGCAGAACTGGAAGGGACAAAATCCTAGATAAAAGGGAACTGCTAGGAAGAGAGCCCAAAATTTTCTGTCACATTTTCCCTCCAGATGTTTTCTGATTTTTAAACTGTACTTGAAGTGATGACCCAAATAGAAAATGGATATGAAGAGCCTGAAGGACTTAAATTGAACCTTTGAAGCCTTATGGTATCACAGAGAAACAACAATTGGAGTTTCAGTGTCTGCCATGGTGGAAGGGTCCTGATTGATACCCTGGGTTTTCATCTGAGAGCCACCCCCCTCCAAGGGACAGTTCAAACCAAAAATACACCAGACCTTATAAGAACTGAAACCTGGCCTCTAATTGCCTCAATCCCTAATTGTATAAAAATGAATTTCCCCCTATTTAACTACCTGTCTGAATAAAATTAAGTATATTTTAAGGAAGATAATAGAATCTAGAGCCTCTATAATTTTTTTCAAACATAGTACAAAATAATCAATAAAAAATTAACAAGTATGTCAGAATCAACCAAGGGAGAAGAAAAAGGTAATAGACCCAGATCCAAATGTGCTCTGTATACTAGAATGATCAAATATGGACTTTAAAATATTTGCAAATAGTACCAATAAGAAAGCAGGTGAAAAATGCAAAATATCACCAAAGACCTGAAATCTATAAGAAGAACTATAAAGGTGATCTCTAAATAACTAAAATTAACTAACTCAATAGATAATTTACCAGTAAATTATACAAGTTAAAAAAAAAACAAAATTGGATGAGCACATTAGGGAATTGAAAGATAGTTTCAAATAGAAAATATCTGGATTAAAGCATGAAGAGGAAAAGGAAAAACAAATGGACAATACAGAAAAGGCCATAAGGGATGTTGGGAAAAGGTCTCACATACATGTAATTAGGATCCCAGAAAATAAGAGAAAAAACAGGACCAGTACATACCTGAAGAGGTAAAGTGAAAGGAAATACATAAGGAAAATCAGTAAAACCAGAAGCTGGTTCTTAAAAAGATTAATAAAATTAAGAAGCTTCTGACTAGGCTAACTGAAAAA
>ML104713.1:7270-44489 GCA_003697995.1 Taxidea taxus jeffersonii | reverse complement strand
AAAAAAAAAAAAAAAGAAAGTTGAAGATACATATAAAACTAAGAAGATTTGTGACGACATGGATGGAACTAGAAGGTATTATGCTTAGAGAAATAAGTCAATCAGAGAAAGACAACTATCACATGATCTCCCTGATATGAGGAAGTGGAGATGCAACGGGGGTGGGGGTTAAGGTGGTAGGAAAAGAAAAAATGAAACAAGATGGGATCGGGAGGGAGACAAACCAAAGAGACTCTTAATGTCATAAAACAAACTGAGGGGGGTGGGGGTGAGAGGGGTTGGGAGAGGGTGGTGGGGTTACATTATATGTTTAAATAAAAAGGCTTAAAGAAAAAAAAAACTAAAAAGAATGGTTAGCTGTGGGGTGGCATGGAGATTAGGCAATGGGGATAAAGAATCATGGGTAATAGTATATTTAAACACAGAAAATATCTCAAGGTAAAATAAAGTAAAATTGGGAAAGTTTTCTGGATAAAAGAAACCAGAGGTGAGAGAGCCCAGCGTTCTGCATGAGCACCTATCCAGCTACGTGGGAGGTGCCTGTGAGGTACACAGACTCCCAGCCCTTCTTGTCCCTTGCGGGTGGGGACCCGGGAATCCACACGTTTTAGGAGCTCCCCAAGTGATTCTTCTGCACATTGTTTGAGAATGCAGACTCTGACCAATTACTTTAATTTACAGCTGAGGAAAATGCAAGACGTTAGTGTCACCCAGCTAAGCTGTTCTCATCCGTGCAGGTCTCCTGAACATGACCAGAGAGGAAGCTGAAGCTCTCATGTTATGCTCGAGGGGTCACCCTGGCATGTGGCTAACAAATTACTTTTCCTTGGTAACTGAGCTCATGCCCCAGACTCGAGCTGCATGATCCTTCTATCCCCGCGAGTGTCAGGAGCTGCAGGAAATAAGACTGGGGCGGCTGCTGTGACATCCACGGCATTGGGGGAGGTTTCAGACTTAATAAAAAATTAACAAAACCATTAATTTCCCATTCAAATTCTACTTAGAGGACGGTGAGCATCATCAGAAGCACACTATGTGACCGTACGACCAGACCCTTCGGGCAGGAAGCACCCCCGCATCGGGTTCTCTGCTCGGCGGGTAGCCTGCTTCCTCCTCTCTCTCTGCCTGCCTCTCTGCCTACTTGTGATCTCTGTCTGTCAAATAAATAAATAAAATCTTTAAAAAAAAAAAAAATCCGTAGAAAAGGCTGGAGAATCAGAATGAAGTCATGCCATGCAGAACCCTAGAAGTGATAAAGAACAACTTTTTTTTTTTTTTTAATTTAAAAAAATTTTCTTTTAAGTAACCTCCATACCCAGTGTGGGGCTTGAACTCACAATCCTGAGATCAGGAGTTACACGGATTGAGCCAGCCAGGTGTCCCAAGAACAACTTTATTTTTAAAGGACAGAATAACGGGGTGAAAATAACAGCTTTCCCTTGTTTGAAACCAATCCCTACTCCACTCAGGGAAGTGACGTCATGTTTCCGAGCCTCAGTTTCCCTATTTGTGGAGATGATGGTAGTAGCCAAAGCTAACACTTTGGAGGCCTACTAGGAGGCCTACTATTAGGTTCTTCACGGGTGTGATCCCATTTAAGTGTGACTACCACCCACTGAAGCTGTTTTCATCTGTTCACAGAGGAGGGATGTAGTAAATGCCCAAGGTCACATGGCTACTGAGTGGCAGGGCTGGGACTCAAACCCATACGACTTGAATCCACAATCTGTACTCTTCACCACCATACTGCGTCAGGAGTGTAAAACAGGAGTAAGAATCTTGTGGGGGTCAGAGGTAACACACATAACCTAACATATAATAGGTATTTAAAACAAAAAAGAAAGATGCTAGTTCTGAAGCAAGGGATAATATCCCAGGAAAAATGTTTAGGGAAGAGCAGACTGGTAAAAGGAGGTGGAATGGGTTGGATCACCGCTTACAGTGGGTGTCGGTCGGGCAAAACCTCTCTTATAGTAATCTATGTGCAAAGATTGATCATCAGCAGACTTAACCCACCTAGAGGGAATTTGCACGCTTCCAGAAGAACTCAGAACAAGTCTGTGTGGAGCGGTGGTCCTCAAGCTTGAGTGTGCATCACACTCGCCCAGAGGATCTGTTCAAGCACAGATCACTAGGCTCCACCTCCGGGACTTCTGACTTAGTAGGTCTCAGTAGGGCCCAAGAATGTACACATCTTAATGATCCAGGAACTACACTTTGAGAAACACTGCCTTAGGGGGAGTCCCACCTGGGTTCCTGGAGAGCCAATTAAGATGATACCCAGTACCGCATTATTTATGGTGGCAGCTGGAAATGACTTAGATATCCAACTTCAGGGGAACCGATAATTAAATTATGGAACAGGTTTATGAAAGAATGCCACATAGCCTTCTGGAACAACAGCTTATACATAAAAACATGCACAGATCTTAAAATGACAGATTGAGAAAAAAGAACGAAGGAGTGTAAGTCTTATCTAATACAAATGCAACAACACAAAACACAATATTTTCAGACACAAACATCTGAGCAAAGACAGAGCAGATCACAGGATATATGTCAAATAACTATATGGGCACTATGGAAGGGAAGGAAGGAGGTTAGGGTTGGGGAATGAGAGAGGGAGAACATTAAGTAAAACCAAAGTGGAGCCTTGCACACACTGGCTGAAGACAGTACTACGTGAATGACTGAATTCCGTGTACCACTTGAAGTCCTTGGGGAGAAAGAACTATTTACTTAACTTCACAGTTTATAAACTAAGAAGTTTAAAAAAGCTTTTTTAAAAAAAGATTTTATTTATTTATTAATATGAGAGAGAGAGAGAGAGAGAGAGAACATGTAGCGGGGAGGACCAGAGGACGAAGCAGACTCCCTGATGAGCAGAGAGCCTGACATGGGGCTTGATCCCAGGACCCCGAGATCATGACCTGAGCCAATGGCAGATGCTCAACTGACTGAGCCACCCAGGTGTTCCTAAACTAAGAAGCTTAATCAGTAAGATCTCATTTTCTCTGCGCAACCCTGAGGCACTAAAAATGAGTGTAACTGTCAACTCATGGAAGAGGAATTTCGAGATGCATGGGATCACCTGCTTAAACACAGACACAAGGCTGCCTTTCAAGCCGATGGATACACATACGATTCTAGAAGCTTTCCAAGGGGGTTTGGTGGGGGGATCACTAGGCTTTTGGTCAATTACCTGCAGCCCTAACTTAGCACAAAATAAACGCTCAAATCTTGTTTAAGAATAACAGATGAGTATTACAAAAGTTTGTTTAAGTCCTGAACCAGAGAGTCAAGAGGGGCTGGGAGAGAGGAGGACTAAGTGACTTACGCTTGCTCCTCATGATGACTGTGGGCAGCGAAGATGTGTCCTGTGCCTGAAGGCTCCCTCTGGGCTGCTGAAGGAAAAAGGAAATAAATAAACACACGAGGACCACATCCACAACTTCTCTTGGGTCAGGTCTCAAGGAGCCCAGAGCAGGGAGAGAGCTCCAGCTTGGCTCACAGCTGACAGTGCTCAGCATCCACCAGCCACCCCACCGGCTCTTCACTCGGAACCTGCCAAGCGCCAGGACCCCGCAAAGGCTGCTCCTCCTGCCAGGAATGCCCTTTGCCCCTTCGCCCCAGGGTATCCCTTGATTTCAAGACCACGGGAGAACCACCTCCTGGGTAAAGCCACCCATTACCTCCTTTCTTCTCCTCACCCAAGGCAGTGCCTGGCAGCCCTGAGAATCCTGCACAGATCTCCACCTAGATTCCCCTCATTTATGGTCACTGTCGGCCTGCCATCTTCCCCTGAAGAGCGGCTTCTGTGCCTTTTCCATGTCTGTTTCTCCAATGACTATCGTTAACAAGGCACTAAACAGTCCTTAGGTACAGTACAAATTTCAGTTGAGATTTTTGTTGTGGCATGGGACAGATAAAACACTGTGTGTGAGCAATTACAGAGTGAACCAATCTACTCTGAGATAAATTATTAGTGGGCACAGGTTACTTCCAATTTAAAAATGGAACTCTCCCTTTTAGGCTGTGTTCTCTTATAGGGGAGACGCTACCTCTATCTCTTTCTACAGAGCCTAGTACATTCCCAATAGCACTAAGTCCCATCAGATCACAAACCCAGCTTAGGCAGGCAACAAGCGAAGGAGAAAAGGGGGCAGGATTGGGAGGGAACCCACACATCCTGTCAAGGACACGGCAGCCATTCAGCCCCTGGGGACTAAACTTTTCACCCTTCTTCCCCAACATTTAGGGACCTAGACCACCAGATCCCACGCTGGATGCTTAGGATTTATCAACGGATGAAACATTCCTGACTTCAGACTGCTTGGCAAGTTTGGTCTTACACACTAGTGGGAGGAAGGTGCAGACCACGCAAAATACATGTAGAAGTAAATATAGGCTGTTAAACAGAAACTCTGTGAAGGTGAAAGTACTATGGAGAACAGGAAAAAGAGCAAGTTGAAAATTGGGAACACTGGCTAAGAGGAAATAACCAGGGTTGTGAGATCTTCCAATTTTTTAAGGAGAAATTAGATATGAATGGGATTAAAAAAAAAAAACCCAACTGCATCATCAACAAAAATACTTGGAGAGCCAACCATAACTGATGTCGATGGGCTGGTAAGATCTGGGGCACAGAAGGATGTCATTTTTACACCAGTTCAGACTCGTGGCCCCTGCATCATCTAGGAACTTAATAGAAATGCAAATTCCTGGGCCCTCCCCGGAGTGTGCAGGGGAGAGGGTGCGGTGAATGGTCTTTTGGGAGGTTCCTGAGGGGACTCTAATGCACACTCAGTCTAGTGTGAGACCGCTGCACAAGACAGATGTTTGCTCCCTGATGAAGCCCACAGCATGCTGAGCATCCTGTAGATGCAGCTGGAGAGTGCCCCTCTGACAAGGACAGGACATTTATTTACGGGGGACAAGAACACCGAACCAAGAGAACACCGAGAAAACCACAGAGGCTACCTCGAAGGTGGGCCCCCAAACCCACTCTCTCGAAGGGCCATCAGATAAGCGGTGCCCATTACCACACGGCGTGCGAACCCAAAGTGGATCCCTCCCCACACCGAGTGCTGCCTCTTCCTGCATCACGTGACCAGAGCCAACTGCTCTGTGCCCTGTGGACACTGGCGCCACGGGCAGGCCACGTCCAACCCTCCCCAACCCAGCTCCCCAGCAGCTCAAAGCCCCTGAGTGCCACCTGCTGCCCTCAGGGTGGCCATGCGGAAGCGGCCTGTGTGAGCAGCGGGGCGGGCCTGCCGTGCTTCCGAGCAACACCACTTCAACAGCAACACAGAGACGCTAGAAATGCAGAGAAATGCGTATTTAACGCAAGAGTTCTGAAAGGGTTTTGTTTTCCAAAAGCCACAGATTCCCAAGTGTATCAGTTAAGAAGAGACTCGGTCACTTCCGAGAAGAATGATTGTTTGGTTGTTTTGGTCTCAGTGTTGGTACCAAATGATCACAACAAACAAAAACCCCAACCAGGACTCTCCCCACCCCAAGGAATGTCTTACCTTCATTTTGACCTTTGCACAGGAGGCCAGACTTTCTCTACAGCCCTTGTGGACAAAAGCACTGCAACCTGGAAAGCAAGCAAAGCCCAAGGTGACTTCGACAAGCCGAGATCTGGGAGTCTGCCGCCCGCGGCCACAGCAGCCTGTGGGTTCCCGAGTAAAGTCACTCGCATGTCAGAAGGCGGCTCTGACTGGGATTACAGACTGTGGTCCCCTGCCAGAAAGCAGGCGCGTGACTTCACAGGGAGGAGGAGAGATGAGAGCAGATGTGATTTCTGAGTCACCGAAAGGAGAAGTCTGGAGCCTCTCAGGCAGGAAGCTGAGAGCTTACCGAGCAAAATGGAAAGTAAAAGTGTCTGCCGTCAACATGTGAGGTCGAAGTTACAAACAAATCCACAAACAGAGCCCCTTGCCGGAACTTGGGATATCCCCATGGCTGTGTCAAAGGCACAGTGGGAATCTGAGAGCCCTGTTGATGTCCTTCTGCTTGGGATCTTAACCACCCTGAGCTTCCCGCCGCCCAGCGGAGTCAGGAGAAGCAAAAGAAATGTGTTCAGAACCACCCCAGGCACGTCAGGGTATCCTGACTCAGGATAAAGTGGGAGCCTTCCTGAAAGACGGCGGGGAGACCCCACCTGCCTATGACACGAGCCTCAACCCTTACTTCTTACTCCCTCGGTGCCAAAGCCACTGACGTAAAAACCCATCCCTCTGGGCCTCAGAAGGGCTGCTTGTCAGCTCCTGCTGCTGCTATGAAGTCATAAAACAGAACTGCGCCAGGAGGCCAGAGGGGAAGCAGAAACAAACAATGGATCTGTCTGTGGGGACACCCGGTGATGAGAGCCTCTCCAGGAAGGCTCCCTGAGAAAATCAACCGGACACCATTCAACAGGCAGCACCATAGGTCCTGCCCGCGCCGCTCACTCCCGGTGGGCCGAGGGGAGCGAGGATGGGGAGGACAGGGCACTAGGAGGGAGACTGCCAGAACCCCAGGTCCCAGAGGCCTCTTCCCACAGGCCCTTCCTCAACAGTTGCTCCCGCCATGCCTACTCGGTTCACGGAGCTCTAGTGCCACCTGTCACACTGTACTGTCATGGTCTGACGGTGTTCTCCTCCAGAGTGCTGCATCTCTCACTGAATCTCTACGTCTCTCCAGTACGGGGACTGGCTCATGGCTCCTATTCAAGTGTCCAGTTTAGACCCTACTAGGTCTCTCCTACCCAAAAGCCAAGTGCCCTGACACGATGTGATTATAAGACGTGAGATGCCGGCTCATTAACACTGACTATGCGAGTCATCTGATTTAGGTCGTGGCTCTACTAGTTAGTGTGGTGCGTGCAAGTCGTTCCTTAGTGCCTCAGTTTCCCCATCCAGTAAATGAGAGGAGGGTCCACATTCTCCCTTGGGATGATTTTTCAAAGTAAATTCCACTGGAGTGTCCCACAAGGTTCACACAGCTGAAGATTTCAGCTTCTATGTCATCTGAATTATACTAAGGTGGCCCCAGCCACCCCAGAGGTTAGGGTCAGGGAAGGGCCCTGACTGGAGAAGTCTTGACAGAGGCCACCACCACACAGGAGGCTATCAGGAGCATGTCTGCTTTTGTCAACAGGATGGGGTCCTGGGGGTGGGGTGAGGCTTTATTCTGGGCCTTTCCCTCCTAGGTCTGCCTCTGCCCCCATCTAGCTGACCTCTTCTGGCTTCACCCCTTGTGACATTCACTCTCTGGTCACCTTTCTGTTAACGAACCTGAAGAGACACCTAAGTTCCTTTACCAGGACGCGGAGAGGCTCTGCTAAGAAAGGCTAACGTCGGTACCAACAAGAGGAAAATCCCAGAAGTAACTTGGTGAAAACTCTGTTCCCGCCCCGTCCTGTGTTCTCCTCCAGGAGCAGATGGCAAGGAAGTGATCTGGATGCCATGCTCCTTGTCATTTCTACTGTCTGTGGTCACCTCCATGTAAGCCGTGAGCTGCTCTAGAAGTTGGTGGTAAGAGAGAAGTTATGTGCCACTGAACAGGAACGCTGGGGTTTCTCAGCAAAGTCCCTTTCTGGGCATAAGGAAAGAGACCTCTGGGGAGTGACTCATTCTAATCAGGAAAAGTAAACATATGGGGGATGTTTCTTTAAAGAACTGGAAACCACTGGCTCTCATTAATTTGTCCAGTTCTCTATGACTTGAAAATAAGAACCAATTTTGATAAAGAAGTCACTGTTTTACTACTGAGAGAAATAGCAGAACCACACACAGAAACCCAGGTAACTCCTGAGATGCCAGTGTGGCTATGCCCTTGTTTGCATTCATGCAACGTCCTATTCCAGGACCCAGACCCCAGCGGAGCCGGGCTGAAGACTTCATGCCTCTCCAGCCAGCAATCTAGGGAAGTCCCAAGGAGGCAACAGGTGGGCTGGACCGTATGTCTTCACTGGTTTGTACTTAACTTTTTTTTTGGGGCCTCTCACCTCCCAGAAACCCATCATCTTTAGGATAAAGCTCAAATTTCCCACTTGGCTTGATATGGCCTGCCATGCATGAACTTCCAGGTGCTCACCATGTTTCTGGTCATGCATGTGAGCCCTGAGCAAACGGTCTTTTGTGCTTGTGTCCCTTTCCCTGAATGGGTCGGCAGGACTCACCTCAATGAAGTCCTGACTCCCCAGGAAAGAAAAGACTTCCCACCTCTGCTCTTCTGGAATTCCACACCGGCCTCTATCACGGTACTGGACTGGCCACTCTGTTCCACTGGAGAGAAAACTCCTTGAGGGAGTCTCACTTTGTCTTTTACAATTTGTAGATCCCTATCCCCAGTTCCCGGCCCACAGTAAGCACTAGATGTCTGAAGAGCAGGGAGAGGTGGGCAGGTGCGGTCCAAGCTGCTGTACCCACAGCAAGAAGCCCCGCTCAGTAGTCGAGACAAATTCCTACAGTCACGTTCTAGTAAGAGACACAATCCCCCGTTTGCACGCTATCCTTCCTCAGGGGGCCTGCCATGCAGATGCCGGGGAGCACAGAGCGCCCCCCTCATTCCAGGGGCCTAGGTGACCCATCCTCTCTTTCATGCACAGGCTTCAGAGCGTCCCTCACCACCTTTCCTCTGTCTTTCACAAATCCCCACTCAGCTAAAGTGTTTCAGATACCTCTTCTTTAATCCCATTCCTCCTTCTCCCCTCACAGGAGAATCTCCGGTTTGTCCCTTCCACTTAACAAAATACGCTTTAAAACGTGGAAGATAGGGACGCCTGGGTGGCTTAGTTGGTTAAGCGGCTGCCTTCGGCTCAGGTCATGATCCCAGCATCCTGGGATCGAGTCCCACATCCGGCTCCTTGCTCAGCAGGGAGCCTGCTTCTCCCTCTGCCTCTGCCTGCCACTCTGTCTGCCTGTGCTCTCTATCTGACAAATAAATAAATAAAATCTTAAAAAAAAAATGTGGAAGATAAGCATATGAGGAAAACTAACGAATCCATGTGCCACACAAGGAAAACCACACATTTTGAGATGAAGCTACGTATACTGCCACACACAATCACGGTCCTGACAGTGTTAAAGACTCGTCATAAACCAGTAAGAAAAAGACAAAGATCACAACAGAAAAGTTGTGCAGATCACATATGGGCTGTTCAAACACAAAACGGTGCCTGATCTCTCTAGAAATCAGAAATGCAAACTAAAACAACAGAGAAATACCATTTCGTGTCCAACCAGGTCAGATAAAATAAAAGCCTGTCCAGTCCAGGTACTGCTGAAGAAGTGGTGATGTGGGAACTCTCGGCATCTGCCGAGGAATGGAGAAGCTGGTTCCCGCACCTCGGACGGTAATCTGGCAACATGCAGGTAAGCTGACAAGGTGCCCGCCTGATGACCTAGCGATTCCCTTGGTGCACAGGGAGGTTCCCTGCAGCCCTGCTTGTAACAGAGAGAAATTGGAAATGGCTCAAGTGACTTAGCAGAGGGACAGACCCGATATATTCATAAAATGGAATACCATTTAAGAGAAGTCAATGGTCCAGAGATTGATCAGTTTTGATACTCTGGATCCGCCAGATTTATATGTTGAGAATAAAGCCAATTACTGAATGAAATATATCATTTATGTCAACTAAAAACAAAAAAAATTAAAACGTTTATGTAGGAGATAAAATTACAAAATACAGACTACATATACACTGAATTTATGACAGTGCTTGTCCTTGAGGAGTGAGGATGAGGGTTAGGCAGAGAAATACGGGGGGAATTCAACTGTAATCTTTATTTCTTCAAAAGTGAAAAGTAATCTGAATACAATAAAAATACAATATAATAAAATGTTACTACTGTAGGTTGAGTGAGGCATACATAGGCTTGTTATATTATCAATGTACTATTTTGTACTACTATTTAAAAACAAAAACCAAACCCCAGTACATCACATACTAATATCCTCCAAAGTTCCTTAGATTTCCTTATATTTTAGTATATGTGCTGCCGAAGCGAGCACCTTAGATTTCCTTATAAATATTTCCTTAACTTCTAAAGTCAATCATAGTTGTGATAGATTAAAAACAATTTTTCAATCAGCGTCTCTTGTCTTCTGGTCCAATTACAGAAGTGCATTTTCTTCTCTGCTTTAATGAAAATCAATAATGTTTTTGGCCTCTATGGGCAACAGAGGAGGTTGGATTTGCCTGAGAACCTGCCACTAATTTTGATCTACAAGAGACCAGTCAGTACACTGGGACATGACCTGTCTCCCCAGTCAGTTCTAACACCAGAGAATTAAGCAAAGGCGATTTCTGAAGAGGTGGTGCCATCACTTTTAAACAGACTTCAGTAGTATTCAAGTTCTCAGTCCAGTGTTTGAGATTTAAAAGACAACTCCAACGGATGAATCACGCATGCAGGTGTAATAATCAAACGTACTTCTAAAAAACAACTTGTCATACAAATTCATTTCCTTAGTCAGCTGAGACAGGTCCCCAAACCTCTAATGAGCTGAAATCATAATGTGGTCTGTAATAGAGCCTTGAGTCTCAGTGATAAGTAATTCGCCTGGATGCCTG
Organism: Taxidea taxus jeffersonii; assembly: GCA_003697995.1. Lineage (NCBI taxonomy): Eukaryota > Metazoa > Chordata > Mammalia > Carnivora > Mustelidae > Taxidea > Taxidea taxus. The sequence continues at coordinate 33,922 of ML104713.1, read as the reverse complement.
CCTAACATACTCAAGTACCTACTTGAAAAACACTCAGCTTGTTACCGAGTTGTCCCGGACTCTGTTTGCAGCCACGGTTTTAGTGGTGTGGGAGGTGGTTTAGAAACTCTGGCCCCACTGACATCAGCCAGAGTCACGAGGCTAGAACCTTATTCTCGGTTCCGGAACGCAGACAGTTATCAAGAACAGGAGACCTGAAGACACTGTCAAGCTCTCTGCCACAAACGATACCACGCTGTTAGGGAGAACCAAAAATTATTTATTTAAAAGAAAAAGATTTCCTAATAGCAGTAAGCAACATGCTTTCATTTTTCAAGGCTATTCAGAAAGGTCTCAGCACAGTGGTTTATGAGAACAGAGTCGGCTCCTAATTAGATTCCTCTGAATTTAAATGCAAACAGCTCATCCTTCAACAACTTCTTTTTTTCACTACAAGGAGGCATCAGACAAAAGAACATGAAGGAGAACCCACATAACTGGGAAATATCATCTATCTGTTTTTTTTTAACCTCTGCCACCAACCGCCACAGAGCTGCGGTGAGCTGTTTATACTACACGCTGTCTCTCTTTCAGCAGAAAAACAAAAAACAGCTGGTAAGAAACTCTGAAATGACACTTTGAAGGAGGGTAAGAGGAATGGCCCTACCACACGGAACTGGAATCACAGGACTGCATGGGTACAAGGACTGCTACGAAAGGGAGGATTCACCACCTTGAGTTCTGAAGTGAGGGGACTTCCCACCCTGAGTCACTGATCATCCTCGGGGAACATGCTAGGAGTCCTGCCTAGCGGAGGCACATCTGAGCAGCAAAACAGATCTGGGGAAAATCCTCCGACCATTCTCAAGGAACAGGATGAAGGCTTACCTTTAAGGACAGAAAAGTGCAACTGCTTCCTATCATTTCAACCAGAAACTAAAACTAAAACTAAAACAAGCGATAATGGAAACAGCAACAAGCCAGTTTGTATGAGCAACTTGGAAATACATTCTCCAAAATTCTTTCTGCAACTTTTTGTGTTCCAAACCTCTGGGAAGTGTGAAATATCGAGGTTTGGACTGATAGAGCGTATTAGCTACAGGCTAAGCTACAAGGCACGGAAAATGTTCTTTGTAGCTGGTGTAATAACCACAGAGCTGATATACAGAGCAAGAGGAAAGCCACAGAAGAGAGCCCCACCACCTCCGCTGAAGGGCTCATGTAACGAGCATCGGTAAGTGCGCCTAAGAATGCCAGTAAACATGACAGCCCTACCTGAGTGGGAACTGATGAGGCTCCTCTTTCGCCTCCCTTTCCCCTAAGTGGCAAATGTCTTTTCTTTAATCGATTATGTGTGTTTTACTATCCCATGTAAGCAATGAACTCTACACATCAGAAAACAGCATGAAGAGAGCTGCCTTCCCAGATGAAATCCAAAGCAAAATCCGACCAGCACACATGTTCGAACACTCTCCTGTTTCCTATTTAGAGTGTAAGCTGATCTGCTTATTTTTTTAATCAAGAGAAACAACCTACCACAAAAGTACTCAGAAGCTGCTAACACAACAGAAAGTAAATCAGCAATCATCTCAAGATCATCTTACATCTGTTTAAAGCAAATAAAACAGAACCACTGACAAGATCTGAAACCCAAACATAATGAATTCCTTACTCTGAAGGACTCCACCATGAATTCCAAAGACCAAATTATTTGTGGCAGCTGGAAAGAACAGCTGATTTTTCAAGGGAAGCTTTACGTAGCCAAAGAAGTAAGAATTGGAAAGATACTCTTTCCTTTCACCATTAAAGAGACCTAACCCTAAAACAAGAGTCGAATTATGGCTGAGGAAAAAAAAGACCTGCCAGATTTCTCCTAAATTAAAATACTTCGAAGCAGTCCTGGCAGGGGGCTTTAGTCTTGGCTTATGTGGTTTGTTTTCCCCAATCCCCCATCCTCCACCCCACAGCAGGCTGCAAAGAAACTATATGGAGGTTTCACTCCTTGCTGTTTCCAGTGTCTGTGATCAGGACCATTTCTACCCAAGTCCACAAAAAGGGATTCAAGCTTTCATCCAGGTGTATTCCAGTGGAGTCGAGAGATGTTGATGGGTTTTAAAATGCTCTATCCTGTTGAATGGCTTAGTGTATGCATGCAGAGGGATATGTTAAAGGGACTAATGACATTTGCAAGACTGGTGCCCCATCAGTGTCAGCCACCATCATCTATCAGTACGATGGGCTATGTGGCTGATCTTCCCAAACCATGACTCAAACCTGACTGAGCAGGGGCTTGGGTGGGAGGCTCTAGGAGTCGGCCACAGAGGGTTAGGTTAAACCGAAAAGGAAAGCTAGCAGGAGGGTAAGTGACTAACTGGAGGGATGTTACATTTCCTGAGACTCCTGGGAAGATCCTGAACATGGGAGGGGATGGAGAGAAGGGAAAAAAAGGTTCTGATTCTCCAAATTACTCATATTTTCCACTTCCTGCTAAGATAACAGATGGTGCTTCACACACATAAACATTCATTGCAGGCTCTGTTCTTCAGGAAGCTGGAGAGAATCAGCCGATTGCTTTTGCTCCTTTGGGAAAACGACTACACATTGTTTCCTTGCTTTCAAGCCTTGATTTTTTTTCTTCGTGGCAGGCTGCACACTGTCATACACACATCTTAATGCCACCACCAAATGCTGAGCCTATTTCAACACTCCCCCAGGGCTGAGTGCAAAGCTGCAAGGGGGACAGGGAGCAAGCTCTGAGGTGGGGTGATATGCTAATGAAACAGGGATTTCTGAACCTTAGGTGCAGAAGAAGGTAACAATCAGGCCCTATCAAAGTGTTCCTTTTGCTATCTGATTCTTTCAGTTTAAACTTCAAAAATATTACTCTTTTCCCTTGTTTTTGCAGGGCAGGGAGAACCAACACAACTTGTGACATTTTTGCTAGATCAAGCTATTGTCATAAATCAAAGAACCACTGGCTGAGGATGTTGATACTCCCCTTCCCACAAGAGACCTCCAAATAGAAAAGTCTCCAGTGATCCCAGGCTGGACTCCATGAAATACTTTGCTTCCAGAAGAAACAGTTAAGCCACACAGACCAATCCACAAAAGTTCCACCCCATTGTAAGTTTATAAATGCTATTAGCCTAAATCGAGTAGCCAATCTGGTATTTGATTGGTTTCCTCCTTTAAAAAGTCTTGAGTGAGAAATATTGCTATATGCCATCAAATGTGTAAAATATTTAGGATGGATTTTTGAGTTACAATTTTAACATTTACTTTTAAAGTCAGTAAATGAAAACAATGAAGTTTGCTTTAATGGATCTAAACATCAGAAATGAGAGCTGCCTAGGACAGTTGCAATTCATGGAACTACCTCAGCATCTAATTTACACTCCTGTATTTCGTTTTGTGTACAAAATATGGGGGCATCTTCATTCACACAAATGGGTAGCTTCCAAATATTAGCAGTTTAAAAAATGGTTTTCTTTGCAATCACATTATATTCTTCAATTAATTATAAATAGGTGGAAAAATGCAAACAGTAGGTAGGCTGATGGCTGAAGTTAATATGCTGATGTTAAGATCTGCTGAAGTTAATATGCTGATGTTAAGTTATATTTTGAGCATGTGGATTTTTTTTTTAAAGATTTTATTTATTTGACAGCGGGCAGAGAGGCAGGCAGAGAGAGAGGAGGGGAAGTAGGCTCCCCCACTGAGCAGAGAGCCCGATGTGGGGCTCCATCCCAGGACCCCGAGATCATGACCTGAGCTGAAGGCAGAGGCCCAACCCACTGAGCCACCCAGGCGCCCTGAGCATGTGGATGTGGATTTTTTTTTTTAAACATTTTATTCATTTATTTGTTAGAGAGAGCGAGCACAGGTAGACAGAGAGGCAGGCAGAGGCAGAGGGAGGAGCAGGCTCCCTGCCAAGCAAGGAGCCCGATGTGGGACTCGATCCCAGGATGCTGGGATCATGACCTGAGCTGAAGGCAGCTGCTTAACCAAGTGAGCCACCCAGGCGTCCCATGGATGTGGATTTTTAACGCAGGTTTAAAATTAGTTTTATACACACACACACACACACACACACACGTGTATATATGTATACATATATATAATTTATTTATTAAAAAATCCACAGAACTTCCAAAACAGTTCCACCAAAAAAAAAAAAAAAAAATCGAAAACCACTACTCTATCAAACTATTTAATTACTACACAGACTTGTGGCTAATAACTTAAGTCTACGAGTCTCAAACTTCCTATATTTAGTTTTTGTCAGTACTAGAACCCACACAAGTGATTCTTCATGGGTCCCTCTGGTATCCTGGGGCCACAGAAGTTTCCAAGAGGTATCCCAGATCCCCCTCTCCGGGGGAAATCCCAGTACACACTATTCCAACAGCGTGAGCGATTTCACAGCCTAGGAAGACTGGATATGCTTCCTCGTGGAGGGAGCCCAGCAAAAGAGAAGAGCCACTTACGTTTGACAGGAAGAGGTATCAAGAAAACAAAAAAGGGCTCAAGATGTCTGTGGTGAGCAGAAGTGCAATGTCCTACACCACAGCAGATATTTTTGCTATCTGACAATCAATCCCATGCCAGCTGCAGGTTTAATTCTGAGCCATTACAGTCTAATGTAGGCTAAGAATTAATATAGCCAAGGAGGGTACAATTCAACTGCTTCAACCTATAAAAAAATATATGTATAAAAAATCAATGGCAGTGGAAGATAAACTAGAAAACCTTTTCCAATCTGAATTTAAATTGAAAAGTTGTCTGGAGCCAGTCATGGCAGGAGTCGTCTATCTACTATAACCAGAAACCAATGGTCTCACTGTTCCCTACAGCACAAAGGAGAAGATTCTTTGGGTCTTCAAAGAAGATTTTCCATCTCTTCTGTCCCTAACTCTCCGGATACTACTTCACATCTGTTTCAGGACCGTGAGTCTGTGGAATTGACTACGTGGCTTTGTACTCATGCTGGTGCCATCAGTAACAGTGAAAGAGCAGCTCTCGAGTCTCCTGCCAAGCTGTTTTCTGGTATCATTTTGCTCTTTGTCCATTAAGTTCTTGAATCAAATACTGACATATTTTGCTCTTTCATCAGAGACCAGCTGACAACCAGAAAAATCTTTAAGTTATCACTGATCCAAGGTTTACACTTTGTTTTTGCTCATACCAACTATAAACAAGCACAGTCTTAAAAGACTCAAGACAGGAGAATAAACCTTAAAGTCTCCCTGATCTCTCCTTGTCTCTTCCTTTAAGTTGTTACTAGTTTGGGGTATGTCCTTCTAATTATTCTTGCTTATTTATAGAAACAATGACTGGTCACTTGTTTTCTGTAAATTCAGATCATAACGTACAGTTCTACCTGCTGCCTTTTCAACTTATCAGTGTCCTGGAGATCTGTTTGTGTCAGTGGAGCTACCCCTGGGGCTGGTGGACTGCGGTCTGTGGGCTGAATCCAGCCCATATCCATTATGTGAAGTGAGTTTCACAGAACACAGCCACGTTCACTTTCCAGGCCTCATCTTGGGCTGCCCCCACGTGTGCCCCAGGAGCAGAGTCAAGCTGCGGCCCAGGCAAAGCCCAGGACCCCTTCTGCCAGTTCCCCTACAGAAACACAGCTGGCCCACGGTCTGATCTTTGTAATATCAGCTCCAAATTCCATCGAACAAATATGCAATATTTTATGGATGGCTACTTATTTAGTTCCTTTAAATTTCTCTATGTTACACGTAATGCTGCAATGAGCAGGTACCAAGGTTTTTGCAGAGTTTTGAGAACTCTTCTCAAATGCCGCTGTGTAAGCAACTTGAGAAATGCGCCTCGCATCTCATTATTCCTGCCTCTGAAAAGAAAGGACAAGCATGTCATGCAGCCGAGGTGCTATGGCTACAGTGGCAAATATATTACAATATATAAGCACATCAAATTAGTGTGTTGCACACCTTACATTTACACCATGTTATGTATCAGGTATATTCCACTGGGAAAAAAAAGGTGCCTGACACTGCTGCTCAATAAGTATTTCTCGACCAACGGCTTCTGAATGGATCACAATACCAAACACAGTGCTTGGCAGAGACAACTGGTCTTTGTGGGAGAACTTCAGTTAAGAGAAGGAACTCAAGCGCATAATTATTGACAGTTAAATGTCAAAAATAAGGCCAGTCTGCAGTCCTAAGCGTTCCTAGAACATTCACCCACCAGCTCTCCCTTTCCTAAAGCGGGGGACAGAGTGGAAGTCGTTTTCTTCCTTTGTAAACAGAAATCACAACTGTCCAGCAATGGTGCAAAACAGTGACACGTCTGAAAAATCTCCACGAAGATCCTTCCAGGGCTATTTTTATTCTTGAAATTTTATTGTTATTTTTCAAATCTACCCCTTAGCTGTTCTGTTCTTTCATTAGAAATTCTATTTATTTCAACCTCTTAATAAGCCTCAACATCTTCCCCTGTTTGTGCCTTTGCTAACTTCCTCATGGTGGTTGACTTCCTTATGTGGTGTCTGTGTATTTTCTTTATTTTTTTTTTTTTTTAATTTATTAGAGAGAGAGAGAAGTGTGGGTACAAGTGCAAGGAGGGGTAGAAAGGGAGGGAGAGAGATAATCCCAAGCAGGCCCAGCACAGAGCCTGACATGGGGCTCAATCCCATGACCCCAAGATCATGACCTGAGCTGAAACCAAGAGTCAGATGCTCAAATGATTGAGTCACCCAGGCGCCCATGCAGTTTAACTGTAAGCTCAGTTTCAGCTTATAGGACCTCTTTCCTCCCGTGGGAACCTCCAGCCAGCCTGTCTTGTCAGTGTGACCCTGCAGGGCTGGTCTGTGTTTGTGTCAGCGGAGGTTCCTTAGTGTTGACCATTCTCAGATTGGGATTTCATTCAACTGCTTGTGAAAACTTTAGTTTGGGGTATGGGTGGTGTGAATTTGGACCCCAGGTTCATAGATAATGCAGAATTATCACTCAGAGTCCTGGGAGAAGGAAGGCACGTTTCCTTGCTGCTTCGGAAGGGCCAGGGGGCAGAGTTTTTCTAAGTCGTTCCGCACGGATGTTACAGTCTCTAAAGCTCTTGGTTTTATCCGGGGTCTCAGCTCCAGCTCCCACTATGTGCCCTGGGGCCACATATCCTGTTCCCTACTAGGAAGGCTCTTTAGTGCTCTGATTCTGGGATTTTCCTTTCTGCAGGCTTGGCTATGTATTTTTTTTTTTTTTAATATATTGCACTGGATATTTCTGCTTTAAAGCAGAAAGCAAGTGTTCAGTCTGCTTCACTGAAGTTCTCTGAATATCAATTTCATACTGTCCGATCAAGAGTTAGGAGGTCTTTCTGTTTTTCTCTGAGACCAGTGCTCCTCAAATGGAGAACAGGCACTTTGCAGGAGGGATACACAAAGGATTCTTTGGAATACGGGAGGAAGGTTTTATAGCTTTCATTTATATTGACTTTAAAGAGATGATGTAGATGATATATCGGTGCCTCACTCAGCCCCTATGTTGGGAAGCTTCACTTTACACATGCTAGAGGTTTCTAGAGGTGAGAGCACTTCAAAGAGGCTAGGACAGCGGCTCCTATCCTCATTCTTATACCTTCAGCATGCTGTGATGAATGGAAATGTATAGGAGCTCAATGCAGTGAGCTTATGGATTATATTAGTTCCAACTAGAATAAAATGAGGAAGTAGCTTACACAAGTTCCTGCAAAGAAATCAATGACCTAAGACACTGTTAATAAGACTAATAACCAGCAAACAAAAAAACGGCAAATCTGAATTCTCTTATTCCTATAATAGTTTTCTCTTTTCTCTCCTTCTTTCCTTTCTTCCTCTCCTTCCTTCCTTCCTTTCCTGCCCCACCCCCTTTCTACATTAGGCCGGGGTGGAGGGAGGGAATCTTAAGCAGATTCCAAGCCCAGCACAGAGCCCAATGCAGGGCTCAATCTCGCAACCCTGAGATCGTAACCTGAGCTGAAATCAAGAGTCAGATACTAAACCGAATGAGCCACCCAGGAGGCCCTAGAATGAGCTCTTTGTAAGTACAGGACTGGACAAGCATGTAATTCTTGCATTAAATATACACACCCTGTGCAAGTAGTCTAAGAGCGTTTTAATGATACATGAACATACTAAAAAGTGCTTGATGACAACTGTCCTAGGCAACCAAGTTATTCCAGTACCAAGGAGCTGTGTCAAGTGGCTAAAAAACGAATCAGAGGACATTTAGTGGGGTGTCCCAGGGAAGAGCCTCATAGAACCTGGGCCCCAAAATAAATATGCAGGAGGCAGCAGACAGTGGTGGCCTCTGGTTTTCTAGAGGGCCCATAAAACTTAGCACTATGCTGCAATGCTCCATCTCCCAGTGAGTCGTGTAGGAAGAACGTAAATGTGTGTGATGTACACAAAGATCTCAGTGAGAGCTCCTCCCACGAGGTGGTTGTTTTTTTAATAGGACAATACAACAAACAGTGCTACAGACAACATTTGGGATATAACAGATCCACAAAAAGTCATCTTGAAAGAATGTGATCATAAAGCCAGTCATTCAGAAAGTCACGACAGCTGTGGCAGCGACAAGCTGGGCTGCGGACTAGCTTTACTGGGTGGAAATCATTTTTTGCAGTAGCTTTGAATCTGCTCAAACAGCTTTTAAAAACTTCAACTTCCAGTAAGTTAATTATTTTTGGAAACAGATCACTTGGGATACTCTACACAAATGACTGAGAACAAGACAAGGTCATGATGTCCTGACCGTGTGAATCCGTCACTATTTTGTCTGATGTGGGTACAGGTAGAACACGGTGCTAATCACCTTGGCCTCCTGGGTGACTGGATCTCCAGACTGTCCCCTCTGGCCACGGCAGCCTCACTGACTTACCGTGGTGTGCACTGCCAACATTACTCTTTCTCTATCCAATGACAGCGTTTTTGACACACAGTGCCTTCGAGCAGAGTCTGTGGGCCAGATCCATCCCACAGCCTATTCTTATATGGCCCATACACTACTAATGGTTTTTACATTTTTAAATGGTGGTGGGGGTAATAAAGACGAGTGCTTTATGACACATGAAAATCACATGATTCCTGGTTCACCATTGGGAAAGTCTTACTGGAACACAGCCGCGCTCACTGGTCTATGTGCCGCTTAGGCCGCTTCTGCACGACAGCAGAGGTCAGCAGCGGTCAGCAGCGGGGCGGGGACCGTGCAGCTCGCGGAGTCTAGGATATGTGCTCGTGGCCCTTGACAGAAAAAAGCTAGCCATCCTTTGCCCAGTATCTTATCCAACCCAGGACCTGGGCTCGGTTCACAGACTTGGCTTTAAGGTGGTTTGAAGGAGGTCAGCCGCAGGTCAGTGTGGGACATTTCTGCGCGTGCACAAATGTCTTCTCTTGGCAGTCACTGGGACCTGATGCTGGTAGAGGGCTGAAGCACCCCCCAAAGTGCCAGAATAATAAATGAGCACATAGGACCTGACGAAGGACTGCTGTGTCACTTTAGAGTTTGGGGCTAGGAGGCTGTTTCGACGCAGACAGACTTCTGGGACAGGCAGGGGCTTGGGGGCAACAGAACAGAATATAGGAAATTGGGGCTCTCTGTAAAAACGCACCGGCTGCATGTTCTACATTTGGAACTGATGACACATGGGATGTTTTAGACAGATGTAACAGGCCGACCCCCCCACACACACCAGGAAGGGACACGGGTAGATGGATGGGAAACCCGGAATGCGCTTTCCCGAGCCCAGAGCGCTGCGCCTCGCAGGAAGAGGCGTGTTGCTTACCTGCACACGTGTAGGCATCCTTGCTGGTGAAAGGCTTCACGCACTGGCTACAGCTGATCGGACCCACGACAGGGATGGAACTGAAAGTGTGCCCATTGACCGTCTTCTTGTCCTTCTCTTTCTCCTTCAAATCTTTCTCCTTCTCCTTGATTTTCTCTTTCTCTTTCTCCTTTTCCTGCCAAAGAAAAGAACCAACAGTTAACTGAACACCAGAGGCCCTCCTCTCATCTGGGCATCCAGGTGGCATGGAGTTATTGGTGTGTGGTGGTGAACGCTTTGGACGAAAGTTAAGAGCGCTGTCCTGGACAATGGTTCTAGGTTGTGAGCATTCCGGCTACCCTGGAAACGCTACGGGAAGACGCGTTCACACCGATGGACACAACGTCCTAGGACCAACCCTGGGAAGAGGCTTCTGGATCAGGAGGAGGGGACTCTGGGGTGGCCTATGAGCCCTCCTTAGCAAGCCCAAGCGCAGCCCACGGAGGAAGCCAGCAACGTGCAGAGGGCCAGCTGCAGGAAGGGATCAGAAAGGACTGCAGCCATTCTCCCCGAGCAGCCTCGGGGAAGGGAAGACGATGGGATGGCAGGATTTCTCTCAGACTTCCTCTAGCTGGAAGTATTAGCTGTCCCCGACATACACATATACCGCTGTTGGCACCGAAAACAATTCCTGCAACACTGGCAGCGCCACGAAGTTCACGATCATGACAACGACTAAACGCCTTACACTTTGAGTCCACGCCTTCCAAGTACGAGACTGCCTCAATCTCCGTGACTCTGAAGTGTGCAGGGAGGGCACCGCGCTTGTAAAATTGAGACGATAAAGATGATAAACACCAGCTACAATTCTGAACAGCTGCTATGTGCCAAGCACAAGAGCAGGCGACTTACACATATTTTCTCCTAGCAACCTACCGAACTACTGATTATTATCTTCACAGCACACTGGAGGAGACCGAGGCTCTGAGATGTTTAATACTGTGTCTGAGACCACACGTCAGTAGCTGCCCGTGCTGGAAAAAAGATCCAGGTCTGGCTGACTCCACAGCTCTGCTCCCATTCACGACACTCTACCGCCAGGGGCTGGCGAGGTGTGCTGACTCACAAAGGGTCACACGGCAAGTGACTGGTAGTCAACATCACGACCCAGGCCTCCCGACATCCTAATTCAGAGCCCATACACCGTACCGAACTGGCGAGTGCTGGTGAAGTCTGATTCTTGCGCAGTCCCTGGTTAACAGAACACGTACAATAAAAATCTAAGAACCAAACTGCTACACTTTAGAATTGTAAAAATTAAGGAGAGAGGGAGAAAAAGTATTTCACTTTACAAAACAGGAAACTGTTCTGAGTGATAATCAGTAATCACTAAAGTACGTAATATTCTAATAACCATCAATGACAAGTGGAATTTTTTTCAAATAATTTCTCTCTCTTAACTAAATTTTGCTGCAGGCTTCTCTGCGCATAAACATCAAACCAAAAAGCATCTGCCTCTTTGCTTCAGAAAGCTAAAGCATGCTCCAAGACTTGGAAAAAAACTTCTATGGCAACTAACATTCTCTCATGCCTTCCAATGCTCATCAAATCCAAATAAATAATAAATAATACCCTTGTCCTTTGCAATTAGCCCAACTAGTTCTTCCAAGAATAAAAACAAAACAACAAACTCCCATTGTCTCTTTCTCTGTTTATTAGAATTTAGTGCTGTAAAGAAGTCAGGCTCTTACCTCTCCATGTCCTATGAATTTCACTGTTATGAGGGGTACTTCAGGAACCCGACCCCATTTTATCGACATGACTCGACCCCCATGCCAGGAAATGTGCTCTCACAGAAGGAGGGGCTCATGCCGGCAGGGCAGAGCTCAGCAGCTTTGAGCTGCCATCAGAGAAACCATAAGAGGAAGCCAGGGGCTGGTTGAGAAAGGGAAGGGGGGAGGGCTGAGGCTGCTGGTTTCCTTAAGACAGGCTTAACTATTTGCATGCTGCCAGCAAAGCCAGCTACCCTAGTTACACAGGACACGGGAAATGAAACAAAAGGAATTCCCAAAACACAGTGTGTGTCTGGACGGTGCCCCGGCTGCAAGATGGACACTCCTGGAGGACCAAGGCCAATCTTTGACACTTAGAAGTTAAGGAACACATCTACTGCAGAAGGCTTCTCATTACGTCGAATGACAATATATGCTTCCTAAGAACAGTGTGTGGTGAAGCTGGTGGTGGACTCCGCCTGTGGTCAAGGGAGGACCAGCTTGTTTTCTCGAGTGTGACTTTTCCATGTTCAACAACATGGGGGAGTAGGAGCTGCTGGTATTTCAGGGACGGCTGCAGGAAATAACTGTACCGGGGTACTAAGAAGGAAAATGAGGTCTCGCTTTCCCCACCTACCATTTTTGACAAACAGTTACAATGAGAAGAGCGGACAGCGCGCCAGACAACCACAAAACAACTGTCGTGAAGTCACCCTCCTGCTGCAGATCTCTGATCGGAGAAGGAACCAGGGAACCGGATTTCATACACACTTCAGCCTTTGCAAACACTCTCTAGTGGGCACCTCTGTAAGGCTCACGGGTTTGCTTCTCCCCGAGGGAGCACAGGCCCAAGAACGCAGAGCCGGACCCCAGCAGCTCTGCAGGAATGCAGCCCTTGCCCCCAGAACGCCCACTTCAAATCACAGGAAGAATTTCCATAGAACGTCTCTGCCCATCTCCTAGTTGTCTGCGAGGAGGAAAGCTCAAAGAAGAACATCGGTGTAACAGGGTGGTCTGAAGGGTCTCACTCCACTCCCTTTGTGAATGGGATCACCGTGCACATCAGTGTTTCAGTACTCTGTAGCAAGCAAACGTACTTAATAGGAAATGGTACTATCAGAAGATACTAAAAGACAAAAGCAGAACCTGCCAGTCTTCCTCTTAGACTTCCTGTTTGGGCTTTACCCCTTTGGGAAAAAACACTGAATGCATTTAGTTACTCAAGCCAGATACTGCTAATTTTTAAAAGCACATATGAAGGATCAGAACTCAATTTCTCCAATCCTATATCCATCTATCTATCTACCTATCTATCTAGATATATGTGTCTATCTCAGTACTATAGGCAAAATATGAATAATTTTTTTGGCTCCTTTTGGCTCCTTACCATATTACTTAAGAACTGTGACATATAGATTAACTGTTAATTTTAAACACACATAATAGATTAACACAATAATTAAGAGACTCTAAAGGCAACAACTATAAACTATTTTTACATGAATACATACATCATGCTTAATTATAGGGAAAGCAAAATCTTCCAAACCGTTCCTAGAGATTTTACTAAGAATTTATAGGTGGCAATTTAATATACCTTCAGTAAATGCTTACATTTTTCCTTTAAAAGAAGTAGGAATGATTACATTGTACAAATAGGTTAATAAAAGTAGATCAGATAATCTCTAATAGCAGGTCTTTTAAAAATAATTTGAAAGAAGTAGAATTCTATCATTTTCATTAAAATAACTAGTGTTAATATCTACACCAGCACTTTCAGTTGTTTTAACATTATGGAGAAAGAACAGTCTGCAGGAAAAACTGAGTCAGCATCCTCACACTAAGAAAATACTCATTTATTTTTGTCATCATTTAGAGAATAAAACAGTTCTGTGTGGTAAAGCTCTACCACAGGCACTATGGCATATTAAGTCAGAGTATTTAATGTAACTTGACACTATTTCCCTTATTTCTTACTATCTTTTGGTACATTCACAAGAGCGAGCTCTTCTACATGAAAGGTTAAGTCTTAACCTTCTTGATGTATTTGGCCAGTGGGGCATTTTCCTAAACACCTGATAACGTGAAGTAAGGATTGCCATCCAGGTTACAGATTTCTCATTTTTTTTCTTTAAGTTTGTTTATTTGAAAGATAGAGAGAGAGAGCACAGGCAGGGAGTGTTGGGGGGCAGAGGGAGAGGGAGAAGCAGACTCCCACTGAGCCAGGAGCCCAACACAGGGCTCCATCCCAGGGTCCTGAGGTCATGACTTGAGCCGATGGCAGCTGTTTAACACTGAGCCACCCAGATGCCCCCAGATTTGTAATTTTTTTCCTTATAAATAATTCATATTTTTTTCCAAGATTTTATTTATTTATTTGACAGACAAGGATCACAAGTAGGCAGAGAGGCAGGCAGAGAGAGAGGAAGGGAAGCAGGCTCCCTGCTGAGCAGAGAGCCCAATGTGGGGCTCGATCCCAGGACCCTGAGATCATGACCTGAGTCGAAGGCAGAGGCTTTAACCCACTGAGCCACCCAGGTGCCCCCAGATTTGTAATTTTTGGAGTTTCCACTGTCAGAGATAGCACGAGCCCCCAAAGACCAAATGTTGAAGCCACATGTGAAAGAGGAACCAGTTTCGTTGCAAAACAGTGTTGTCATTTTGTCAAATTTTGTCTCCATGACAAACATGTTGTCATTTTGTCTCCTTTGTCGTTTTGACAAAGGAGATGCTCGGACACAAAAGGTCAACTGATACAGTCTGCCGGGGCCGACGGACTCTGCTCTAACAATTTCCTTCTTTTCTCCTGCCTTTCTCTCATTCCCTACTAGCAAGCTCCAGTCCTTTGAGTTACTGAAAAAGTTATAAAGACACTGTTTAGTAACGGTTAGATTTTGTTTGAGTGAGCATGAAATGAAGTGTGTTAATTGCTAGAAATCAGCCCACAAAGAGGTTATTTAGTTAATATCACCTAGTTCTGTGACCTAAAGCATAGTTCTCTGGGCTTCAGTCTGTAAATAAGGAGGATGAGACTTTTTTAAAGGTTAGGTTCCAGTTTCTAAATCTGATCTTACACGGTTTTGTTTATGCCTGTTTGTATTCCCTTATTAACGTGCCCTGTGGTGGAGTCACTGCCCTGCCCTGGAAGTTAGCATCACTGGGGAGATGCACAGAAAGGGAACTTCCACTTATTTATTTACTGGTCTTCCAATCGAAGATCCACATTTTAAAAAACAGAACAACAAAACAACAGACATATGTAAAAATGTCCAAATCGATCATAAAATTTCTCAAAGTAAAGATGAAGATCTTTAGTTCTTTAGGAGCACCTGGCAGAATGCTGAGACCATCTACAGAAGTCCTGTGATAACAGCTGCCTAATTTATACTGATCTTCGCAACGGGGTTTTCTTTTTTTTTTTGACGTCAACCAGCATCCAAGCCAGCAGTGATAAGTCAAATACATACGGCTCTTATTTTAAGCCTTGCTGCCAGTCTGTGGAACACTGATGAACATTCTGCCCTCCTTAACCTGGATTTTTAAAATGATAAAACAAGGATATGTCTGAAGTATTTTAATACTTGTATGTATGATTATTCTAGAAACAATTTGCTAGACTCCTTGCATCTTTTCCTGTTTTTTCCTGATTGGCCCACCTTCTTCTCCTGTACCTGGGCAGGAATGAAAGCAAAATTCTGGTGGCAGGTTTTGTGGAAAAATTCCTCTGAGGACTGAACCTAGCATTTACTAAAAGAAAAAGATCTTATTTTACAAAATCTCGTAAAATACATTGGCTCTACCTCTACCAACCCACTTACTGAAGGGCTTAGAAAGCTTGTTGTATTTTGTTTGGGGGGGGGTGCACTTTTACCATAATACACTAGAGTTCAGTGTTTGTTCATTCCCTTAGTTATATGTATGTACATACCACACACAAGTATACACACGCATATATATAGTGATTCCCTGGCTAGAGCTCTTTTGCTGATTTCCATGTAAAAGCTTTTTTAAAAATTTATTTTGCTGGAGTCTGGGTGGGTGGTTGAATAGAGTACAGGGGAAGTGGGAGGCAGAAAGTTTTTTCCCCACTGATTCAACACTAAATTGGTTTTGGTTTTGCACTGGGAATCAGTATAAGAAAAGTAACTTCTTGTCTTCCTTTTAAAAAAAAAAATACATTGAAAAAAATTAGAAGAGTAGCTCTATGTGGGATTATTACAGGTGGTTTTTATCTTATTTTTATATTTTAAATATTCCTATAAGTACGAAAAAAATAGACAAAAAATGTTGAAGTACTTTAACATAACCTCACTCACTAAAAAGCATTCACTGCCATGTGCAGATCCAGTTGGGACTAGACCTAGGAACATACTTTTGTCTTAAAAGTTCTTGTAATTCTCTAAAGGACACTCTAACCTCTAAAACCAAACATAATATTTATATTTATAAATGTTAGTTATAAATTTATTTTTATACCATATTTATATTATAATATATATTTTATAAATATTTATACCCTATAAATATTTAAATATATAAAAGAATCCCCTGATCTTGGCATCAAATCCTCCAGGTACATTTTATTCTATTTATTTATTTTTAAAGATTTTATTTATTCATTTATTTATTTGAGAGCCAGTGAGCAAGTAAGCACACATGGAGGTGGGGGGGGGGGTAGGGAGCAGAGGGAGAGGGGCCAACAGACTCCATGCTGAGTGCAGAGCCCGATCTCACAACCTCAAGATCATGACCTGAGGTGAAATCAAGAGTCAGAGGCTTAACTGACTGAGCCGCCCAGGCACTCCCCCTGCCCTTTCAGGTACATCTTAAACCTGGTTTACCGATTAAAGCATGTGCTTGAGATCTGAAGCCACCGCTGGGGGCACAAACCCAGATACAGTAGCTCACTCCCAGAAAAGGGAGAAAATCTCTGCCTTATATGGTTGTGTAAAGGATGATATAAAATAACATGGAAGAGGGGCGCCTGGGTGGCTCAGTGGGTTAAAGCCTCTGCCTTCGACTCAGGTCATGATCTCAGGGTCCTGGGATCGAGCCCCACATCGGGCTCTCTGCTCAGCGGGGAGCCTGCTTCCTCCTCTCTCTCTGCCTGCCTCTCTGCCTACTTGTGATCTCTCTGTGTCAAATAAATAAATAAAATCTTAAAAAAAATTAAAAAAAAAAATAACATGGAAGACTCTTAGCATACAGTAAAAACCCAATTAGTGATACCACCTTTTGTTACGATCTTTCTTGCTATTATATTTCTTCATATATTAGGCTATTTCAAAGATAATCTCTGGGTTTATTTCCTTATGTCCCCATAATTTAATTGCTTTCTGGGTGTACACAGGCTGTGACAGGAGCCCATAGGTGAGCAACTATGGCGGCCACACAGGGAAGCCCCCCAACAGTACTTACTCTGCTCTTCTTACTGCTGGACATTTTATTCTTGATGTAGCTGAATGTACGACTGACTTTTGTTCCACTCTTCCCTTCGAAATCTTTCTTAGAGGGGCTTTGTGGCAGGAAACTATAGGTCTCTTCTGTTATGCTAAATAAAAACAAGGAAATTGATTTTTTTTTAAAAAAGACTACAGAATCTTAAAAAATTAAACAGATTAAAAAATACACTTCTCTGTAACCATTTATCATTTTAGCTTCAAGTCACAGTCAACTTATATATACACATGTGAGAATGGAAAGCAGAGCAAGAGAGGGACAGAGGCTGCTGAGTGGTTCCACTCCGCAGGATCCGAGGACAGAGCACACCACAATGCCCACGTTCCGGTGCCAAAACCTGGCTCCGTTTTCTTGTGTCAGCCACTGAGGTTTTAGTAATAGATTTTCAGTGACCTGGTGTGAAGCACAGCCTACCTGTTAATTACTCATTTATTATTTTATCTGAAATGTCTTAGCCTAATATAGCACTAAATTTATAAACATCTTTGCATCAAACAGGTGCTTGAGAAGAAACTCGTAAGTACAATAATAGAATGATGGATATGTTAACAAAAGCTGCAGACAAAGGAGGTTTTAGGACTGAATGCATATTCAGGTTCCCTAAAAGCAAAAATCACATATATCTTTTTTCGTCTTATGGCCCACTGGACAATCAATACTGATGCATACAAGTCTGCACAATTTTCGGAGGGAGGAGAGTGTAGAAAGACTCATTTTAGGAGTTTCACACAGATGCAGATGTACTAGTGATCTCCCTGCGCTCAGGAAGGCTACAAAGAATCTATCTGTGACGGACAGGTTTGGACCTTAGGAAATTCACAGCGGTTGATCTCCTCCAAGAATGCTGGGCACGTGTATACACAATCCATCACAAAGGAAAGGAATCCGTTTATATGACTTTTCTTAGGAGTTCCACAAACGTTATTTTCAGAACTTTTCCACGGAAAAGCTTGGTTTATCATAAGGGCCTCTGAGAGAGGACAGAGGCACAAGTCAAGAGGGGGAACAATTCTCTTAAACGGCCAAGGTCTGTTTATGTATAAAGTACTGTTTACAGAACAGAGCAGCCTGTTATATTACGGTAAGGCGGAAATGGTGTGAGAACCTGCTCTGGAGGACAAAGGATGAATAAACTGTGACAGAAATGCAAGAGAAGCATTCATCCCGAGAGCCACAGCTTATGCCTCTGTGAAAAGAAGAGCAGCTTCAAGTGCAGGGCAATAACCAGAAGCCCCACTATGTTCACATCAGAATCCTTCAGAACCCCCTAAGCATGAGAAGAGGAATATAAAAGTAATCAGTGAGTCAAAATACTAATCTTCTGCCTGCTGTCAAGCAAAGAACCCATTCACTTGGACAGAACTGTGCACCATATCCGTGAAGGCAGAAGAAAATGACTTTTTTGGAAAAAATAAGCTTAAAATGGCTAAGGCAGCAATACTGCACATGCGAGACTGCGTGCACACGCACGCACGCATGCACACACACACACACAATGAAAGAAAATGTCGTCAGGCTTAAGGAGGAACAATTCCTATAAGCAAAGTACAAAAGTTCACAGAGTCAAATACAAGTGTGTTGTCTCCTGAATAAACATGGACCGCTACAACAGTGTAGAGAATAAAGCAAAAGAGTCTTGAGGACATTATTTGAAAAGGATAGACCCTTCTTTACAAGCAACTTGTAGCCATTATTCCAACCTGATCACTCAAGGAAGTAAGATTGCCATGAGTTGAATTCACTTCTTAGGTGACTTAGCTAAATGTCCTAAGACACTTTGGGTTTCCTTCACTTTGTCTTGGGAAAGGAGTAACAAAATAAACGTGCGTTACCTCTCAGTCAGGTTGGCGCTGGTACCGTGGAAAGGCCGTGAATCTGGAAAACAGAAACGGGAGAGAAAACGTTGGAACCAAAGGACTGCACCTGGGTGACGGAGCAGAGGTTTAGAACAGTTACGACGACACGCAGAGCAGACACAGCATCTGAGAGCTAGTCCACGGGGCCTTTTCTAAGCAAGGGTTTTTGGAAGAAGGAAAAATTCAACTCAAACCCCTCAATATTGGAACCAGAAGCAGGCGGCAACAGGAGCGAACTCTCCACGACAAAAAATTTAATCCAGGATTCAAGCTAGTAGTAAACAAACTCCAGGACATTTTTTCCCCTCATGTTCAAACACACATGAGACAGGTTTAGTTCCTGCTCTTGTCAATGCTCCATTTCCACAGACCATTTTTCTGAGATGACATCACAGAAGAACACAAAATCGAAAATTATACATCGTATTCTGTTCATTTTGCTTTCATATGTTTCCAAACAGAAAAATCGAGCTAACATATATCTGATATTTTTGTGAGCATTCCTGGAAGGAAATGGAGTAGTGAACAGGAAAAGAGCAGAAGAGCTGGCTTATAAGGTCTTGGTCTTGTCACTAATTTGGGGTGAGATCTCTGGATTTCATTTCCTCATCTGTGAGACGAGGGACACACAACTCATGGTAAGGTCCTTGCCAGGCTGACACAGACAATTTGTAGGGCAGACGCATCCTTCCTCCTTCCACGACGAGCAGACCATAAAGTGAAGCAGGTCATCACAGCTGAGGCTAGTCAGACAGCAGGGCAGTAAGTGGCGCAAACAGAAAGAACACTGCGTTCTTTTATCTACGACACGTGCATCAAGCTTGAGCTACTTTGCGACTAGATGAGAAGGCCTCAATCACACACTGACAAATGGTTTCCAATTTTTAGGAGATCAGATTAGAAATACTTTCTCTGTATAATTCCCGGCAGGCCAAATCTGTTCACAAGTACACAGTTGTTATGACGTGAACAGAAAACACACTTCTTCCTTCAGGGGGGTTTCAAGGACCTCAGATTACTGTGAGTAAAATTTTAATCTGACAGAGATTTGAAGATGTTCCACTACCACATTACCACCATTTATAACTCCTAAGGGTCCAACCTGCTCTGGATTCTGAACAGAAATTCAAAATGGCAGCGAACAGCCAACAAGTGGGAATAATGCCTAAGAAACTTAAAAATCAATTCTAAGTCTTCAAAAGACTGCTCTCTGGGGTCTTTCCTTTTGCCCATTTGGATTCTTTTTCTATTTCACTTACAATGAATGGCATTAACAGCCAGTTGCAAAAGGTGAACAGAATAAGATCTGGGACTTGTCCCCGAGTTTCTGCACGATCTAGGTGTGAAACCATCAGATGTTTAACCTCAGATGCCTTAATTGACTTAAAAAACCAAGAGTGTGAGGGTGCCTGAGTGGCTCAGGCAGTTAAGCATCTTCC
Source organism: Taxidea taxus jeffersonii (assembly GCA_003697995.1). Taxonomy (NCBI): domain Eukaryota; kingdom Metazoa; phylum Chordata; class Mammalia; order Carnivora; family Mustelidae; genus Taxidea; species Taxidea taxus. The sequence continues at coordinate 13,645 of ML104713.1, read as the reverse complement.
TTTGACTCAGGTCATGATCCCAGGGTCCTGGGATCAAGCCCCATGCTGGCTTCCTTACTCAGTAGGGAGCCTGCTTCTCCCTCTCCCTCTGCCTGCTCCTCCCCCTGCTTGTGCTCTCTCTGTCAAATAAATAAATAAAATGTTAAAAAAAAAACCAAAACCCAAAACCCAAGAGTGTGGTTTAGATCAGTGGCTTTAAAACCTTTTCCATCCAAGGAACCTTGTATGGTAGAAGCAGCATTAAATTCTCTCACACGGCCAGGACTCTGCTGTACACTAAAGCAATCACCTGGAAAGTCACCACCCTACTAATAGGAACAAGTGAAAGTAAAATCCACAATGAGGAAAAATACCAACCAGCAAAGAGCCTGGCCAAGAGTAAGATCCCAGCAGATTTCTGTCAAATAAATTAAAAACTGAACAAACATGTGATTGAGTCCTGGCACAATCTTTGACTCTTACAAGGATTTCCAACCTTTTCACTGCTGAAAAAATTTTAGTTCATTTGCTGTGACCTCTTAGATGTGGTTCCAAAAACAGTGATTAATCCACCAATACCTCTGAGATCCCCAACGTGTCATCAAGCTTTCAGAGGGCCTAAGAGGATGCATACCCAACACGAGTTCTACGGTAGAGCTACAGACAGGAGCAGGGGGTCTGTCACTGGCGTGGGCTTGGGAAGCATTACGGCAGGTCAACAGTGTATTTCAACCAGCTTTTTCTTAAAGTCCTGAAGTGACCTGTGGGCATAATACACGGTAACATTCCAGAGTGAGAACTACTGGATGGACTCGGTCAGCATTTTCAAAGTGTGCCCCACAGAACACTGGTCTTTTGAGGTGTTGTGCACAGTCAGGCACCTCTTGTGGCTACCAAGCTAGGGAGTTTGGGAAACACAGCTCCTTGAACATTGCCTCAGAAACTGACAACCAGCTTACCTGGTTTCCTAAATCTATGTGGCCACGAACCAACCGTTTTTCTTCCTCTCCCTTCCACCTCCCTAACGCCCACTGGTATTTTTGAGTTTAAGGAACACGTTTTGAGGAATGCTAGATGCTTGACTGATTCAAAGGGCTCTTCAAGCTTCCATACTTTTGATTCCATCACGTTGGGTTAACTGTACACCCAGTGCCGTTTGATATTAACAACTCTGTACTGGGCACCTGGGTGGCTCAGTGGCTAAGCGTCTGCCTTCGGCTCAGGTCGTGATCCCAGGGTCCTGGGATGGAGGCCCACATTGGGTTCCCTGCTCGGCAGGAAGCCTGCTTCTCCCTCTCCTACTCCCCCTGCTTGTGTTCCCTCTCTCTCTGTGTCTCTGTCAAATAAATAAATAAAATCTTAAAAAAAAATTTTTTTTTGTATTAGTGGTAGAAGAAATGCCACTGGGACCTTTGTTTTGGTGGCCATATGTGGACCTATTCCCTGGGCTATCACAAATACTTTGAGCTGAAACAGGCTTGAGAATTTCTGAACACTCAAAGTTGTAAGTGGAGTCTCACAACTTCCCTCCTATTACAACTGGTATAAAGTAAATATCTTGTGGTGTGCCTATTTTACCAAACATCTTTCAATTGTGAAAAAGGGACTGAATATAATAAGGCCTCCAATTAAGGGAAATTAAACTTTGTTACTATACGTAAGGTACTTTTCTGTAAGAACAATGCAGAGAGGTCACTCTGAGCTTAATATTGCTTAATTATAAAATTTTAATATTTAAATAAATAGACACCTTCCATATTTACTGCTGAAATGTAGGGTCATTAAGCAATGGTAGGAATTAGGGTGTCCAATTATATGAATATTGTAATTCCCTGAGACTCTTGTTATATGAAATGAAAACAATTCATTATTTACCTTTACTATAGAAATATTTTTTCCATTAAAAATAGCAATCCTGAAAAATTCAAGAAATCTTACGTAATTGGAAACAGTGATTTTCATGGAAAAGGGAGAATTCATTTCCTTTCCAAACTTACTAAAACTGATACCTTATAAAGTTTTTAAACTAGGCATTCTCAGTTAAGAATATATTAATCTGAAATCCACCCTGTAGTAAAGGGATTGAAAACTAAAAGTTCCGAAGGAGAGAAGGAAGGAAGGAAATAATCTGTAATTCCCACCTCCTAATTCATGGAGGTGTGGCCTCAAAGGAAAGGTCTGTCTTCCTTCCTTCCTTCCTTCCTTGTAATCTCTATGCCCACCATGGGGCTCGAACTCACAACCCTAAGATCAAGACTCACATGCTCTAGCCAGTGAGGTGTCCCAAGGGAAAGGTATTTTTAGACATGTCTGAAAGCTGAGAAGGAAAAAGTTTAACATTAGTTTTAAATACCACAGGACAGTGTCTATCAGATGTCCTATAAGTCAAAAAAGCAAAACAAGGGAAAATGAAATTTATGTTATCAAATAGAGAGCTCTGTGAAGTTAGTGCTCATACCCACAGGTCCAAGATGGGACAGGAACATATCTCCATGCCCTGCAGTCAGGCCGCTGGGCCAACCAGCGCAGGTGGTGTACAGAAGACCAAAGTGTTTCAGCCAGGTTAACTTTCGAAGCGAAGCATGAAGACAAGTGATTTAGAAACGGCGGCATGCAAGGGTAAGAGTCTCCAGACGATTTCTCAGCTAAGCTGACAGCACTCTCAGCACGGGTCAGAGCCCGAGAACAGCCATGGACACCGAAGCCGCTTACTTACTATGCAACACCTCCTCCTCGTCACTGGAGTAAGAAGAGCCAGGAGAGAAAAGGATTTTAGACTTAAGGAGGTGTGGAGAGATGCGGACGGAGAAGGACACCCGCCTTGCTGGCTGCATCCGCGGCTGGGCTGAGAAGTGGGTTCACAGAAGACATTAGTGCGTGCAGACTGTTCCAGAACAACGTCAAAGGTACCTCAAACCAGGCTGAACAGAATCATGTCATGAGCCCGTCTGGTTCCAGGAAAGGCTGTCTAGGCCAACAACGTATTTAATTTTCATCTTAATTTCTGAATATGGAGAATTCCGATAGAGCCTAAAAACTTCACCTGGGGCGCCTGGGTGGCTCAGTGGGTTAAAGCCTCTGCCTTCGGCTCAGGTCATGATCCCAGGGTCCTGGGATCGAGCCCCATATCGGGCTCTCTGCTCAGCAGGAAGCCTGCTTCCCCTCTCTCTCTCTGCCTACCTGTGCTCTCTGTCTATCAAAAAAAAAAAAAAAAATAAAAAAAAAAAAAAAGCCCAACCTTTAAAAAAAAAAAACTTCACCCAACAAATGCCTACTTGCTAGAGTGAGAAAACCAAAGTTCATTACTTTTGGCCATAATTTATAGCTGGAGTTTTCTCCTTCAGAGTGAAAACATCTGGACCGGTGGTGTTTCTCATGTTGGGCGCTTTTCTCCCTCACCCCGAACCTCCTCACTCGCTGTCCTCCCCAAAGTGCAACGTGCATTCCATGGACTGGTGACGCACACCTGTCCACCCCTCCCCCACAGTCACCTCACTGCTCCCGGCTGGGGACGCCCGCAGGCTGAGCAACGGGAGCCAGCGTGGAAGTGGACTCCTCTTTTCCTCCACACCCGCTCCTCCCCCTCCTGCATGCCTTCGTTTGGAAAGTGGTACCTCACACCTAAAGAACTACTCAGAACGGAAACCCGGGCACCGCCCGCGAAGGCTTCTGTCCCACCTCTCAGTTCTTTTGATCCTGTATTCCGGGAGTCTTGCCTTCTCCGGATCCGGCCCCTCCGCTCCCCAGCACTGATGTCAGTGTGGTCTCTCTGAGGGGTCTGAGTCAATCCACTCTGTCACCTTAAATCCCTCCACTGCCCTCCGACAAGAACCCCAAGTCCCCTAGTCTTGCTCTCCACATGCAGGCGTGCCTCACCTTACAGCGCTTCCTTCACGGATGTCCCTATTTTTACAAATTGAAGGTCTGTGGCGACCCAGTGTCGAGCAAGCCTATCAACGCCATTCTGCTAACAGCATTTGCTCACTTTGTGTCCATAAGCAATCTTGATAATTCTTGCACTACTTAAAACTTTTCATTATTATTGTATTTGTTATGGTGATCTGTGATCAGGGATCTAGTGTAATTGTTTTGGGGCGCTACATACCATGCCCATATAAGACAGTGAACTTCAGCGAGAATGACCAGCTATTACCCACTGCCCCCCACCCTGGGCTTCCCCAATTCCTAGACACAATATTGAAAGTAGGCCAATTGGTAACTCTACAAAGGCCTCTGAGTCTTCAAGTGAAAGGAAGAATCACATGTCTCTCACTTTAAATCAAAAGCTAGATATGATTAAGCGCAGCGACTAAGGCCCGTGGAAGCTAGGCCTCTTGTGTCAAACAGCCAAGTTGTAAAGGCAAAGGAAAAGTTCTTGAAGGAAATTCAAAGAGCTACTCCACTGAACACATGAATGATAAAGAAAGGGAAACAGATTTATTGCTGATATGGAGAAAGTTCTAGTGGTTTGGATCACAGATCAAACCAGTCACAACATTCCCTTAGGCCAAAGCCTAATCCAGAGCAAGGCCCTCCCCCTCTCTAATTCTGCGAAGGCTCAGGGAGGGGATGAAACTGCAGAAGAAAATTCTGAAGCTAGCAGAGCTTGGTTCAGGAGGCAGCCAGCCCCACAGCACCAGACTCCAAGGTGAAGCAGCAAAGGCTGAGGGAGAAGCTGCAGCGAGTTCATTCAGGAGGGGGCTCCACTAAACCACAGATTTGCAATGTGGACAAAGCAGCCTTATCGTGGAAGAAGATGCCATCCAGGACTTTCATAGCTGGAGAGGAGAAGTCAGTGCCTGGCTTCAAAGCTTCAAAGGACAGGCTAATGCAGCTGCTGACTTTAAGTTGAAGCCAGTGCTCACTGACCCTTCCAAAAACCCTGGAACCTTTAAGAATCATGCTAAATCTACTCTGCCTGTGTTCTGTCAGTGGAACGACAAAGCCTGGCTGACAGCACATCCACTCACAACATGCTTTACTGGGCATCGTAAGCCTGTTCTTGAGATCCACTGCTCCAAAAAGAAGACACCTTTCAAAACAGTACTGATCACTGACAATGCACCTGGTCACCCAAGACCTATGATGGAGATCCACAAGGAGACTCGTGTTGTTTTCACGCCTGCTGACACTACACCCTTTCTGTAGCCCAGGGATCCAGGAGTCATTCTGACTTTTAGGTCTAAACTGTTTTAAGAAGTACATTTCATAAGACTATAGCTGCCACAGATAGTGATTCCTCTGGTGGATCTGGACAAAGTAAACTGAAAAGCTTCTAGAAAGGATTCACCATTCTGGATACCAGTAAGAACATTTGTGATTCAAGGGAACGGGTCAGAATGTCACCATGAGTGGGACTTTGAAAGAAGCTGATTCCAGCCCTCATGGATGACTTCGAGGGGTTCATGAAGTCACTGCAGATGTGGCAGAAACAGCGAGAGCACTAGGATTAGATGTGGAGCCTGAAGATGGGACTGTGCTGTTGTGATCTTGAGATCAGGCTTTAGCAGATGAGGAGTTGTTTCTTATGGATGAGCAAGAAGAGTGGATTTTTTTTTTAAGATTTTCTTTATTTATTTGACAGACAGAGATCACAAGTAGGCAGAGAGGCAGGTAGAGAGAGAGGAGGAAGCAGGCTCCCTGCTGAGCAGAGGGCCTGATGCGGGGCTCGATCCCAGGACCCTGGGATCATGACCTGAGCCGAAGGCAGAGGCTTTGACTCACTGAGCCACCCAGGCGCCCCAGAAAAGTGGATTTTGAGATGGAATCTACTCCTGGAGAAGATGCTGTGAAGATTACTGGCACGACAACAAAGAATTTAGAATATCCCACTAACTTAACTGACAAAACAGCAGGAGGTTTTGAGAGGACAGCCTTCAATTTTGAAAGATGTTCTACTGTGGGTAAGATGCTACCAGACAGCATCACATGCTAGAGAAATCGCTCATTCACATGCTAGAGAAATCACTCATGATAGGAAGAATCCGGCTCTGTGGCAAACTTGACTGCCATCCTGTTTTGAGAAATTGCCACAGTCACTCCAACCTTCAGCAGCTACCAACATGGAGGCAAGACCCTCTACCAGCAAAAAGACCACAACTTACCGAAAGCTCAGATGATGGCAGTATTTTTTTAGAAATAAGGTATTTTTAAATTTAGGCATATGCACTTTTTTTTTTAGACATCATGTTACTGCACATGTGACTACAGCACAGTGTAAACAACTTCTGTATGCACTGGGAAGCCTAGCAATTCATCTGACTTGCTTTACTGTGATACCTGCCTCACCGCAGTGGTCTGGAACTGAACCACGATACCTCTGCGGGACGCCTGCCACTAACTCACCCACTGAATTCCCCATCGCCTGCCACTAACTCACCGACTGAATTCCCCATC
>ML104712.1:0-47281 GCA_003697995.1 Taxidea taxus jeffersonii | reverse complement strand
GCCCCTACGTGGGGGTTGGCCTCCTCCCCCAGACATGCAGTAAGGAGACTGGAAGGGGCCCTGTGGCGCCCACCCAACCCCCTCCTTCCGGCACCCAGCAGGGTTCAAAGGAGGGGTTGGGAGGCTGGGCGGGGGACCCCTGCCCCCACAAGCCTCCCTCAGCCTGGCCAGATGCCTTTGGGGCCTGGAGACAAGAGCTGGAGAATGGGGCTGCCATAAACAGTGTCCGGCCGCACCGTGAGGCTGTAAAACCAGCCCGGCCGCGGCTGGAAGGCTGGAATGCGGAGGGATCCAGGAAGGATTTTCCGGCCGGGTCTGGCCTGATAGCATCTTTGGGGCCCTGGGGTCAAAGGGGAGCCCGCCTCCCTCTCCTCCCTCTCCTGGCCATCCTGCTGTCTCCTTACCCCTTCCCTGCCCCCTCCTCCCCCACCTTTCTATAGCTGTGTCCATGTGTCTCTCCCTTGACTTGGTTGCTCTCGGCCCCTCTGAACCGTTGGTACACCACCCCCACCCCCGCCGCCCCCCTGAGCCCGTCGTCTCTGTAACTCTGAGACTTGTTTGCCTCATCTGTAAAATGGGGAACAGTGCTAGCACCTGTCTTAGAGGATAGATGGTATTTGTAAAGCACTTTAGATAGTGCCTGGCTCATATTAAGTGCTTACCTATTAATATAATAAAGATGAGTGTGTTTGTTCCAGTTTTCTTTCCTGCCCAGGGATCCGGGTGCGCCAGTGGGTTTTCTTCTAATTTCTCCTCACAGCCTTCCCCGGCATGTTGGAAGGGAAGCAGCTGAGGGGAAGGGTGGCTCTAAGGACTGGGAACATGCTGGATGTCCCATCAGTCCAGACCCTAAGTCTGGCTCCGCAGGCCAGGCGGCCATCCCTTATCTAGCCAGCAGGGGGCAGCAGATGCCCGGGCTCTGTGATGCGCAGGAGGGGGTGTCCCCCAGCTATCGGGCCCTGCTGAGGGAAGGGGCCAACAAGGGCCATGTTAAGGACCCAGTGGTTGTGGGTCTGTGGCAAGGCCAGGTTGATTTCTGGGGCCTTCCCTTCTGCCCCCATGCCACTCTGTGTGTGAGGGTGGAGGTGGGGAGGAGCGTGTCTTGTCTGTTGCCCATGTTGTGACATGTATGGGCGCGGGCATGCGGTTTAGAATGTACCAGAACTACCGAATCAGCATGTTATAGCCAGAAGGGGCTCTGAGATTGTCTAATGGTCCAATCTCCTTCTTCAGAGGAAGAGGTCGAAGCCCAGAGAGGGCAAGCGACTTGCCTAGTGAGTTTTGTGGCGGAGCCTTGGGACTCCCTCTCTGTTGCTCTTACTAGTGCATCTGTGTGTGTTGGCGTGATCTGGGTGTGTGTGCCATTCCAGTCAAAAGCCTGGGCTTGGAGTGCCTGGGTGGCTCAGTCGTTAAGCGTGTGCCTTCGGCTCAGGTCATGATCCCAGGGTCCTGAGATGGAGCCCCACATTGGGCTCTCTGCTCAGCAGGAAGCCTGCTTCTCCCTCTCTCACCCCTCCTGCTTGTGTTCCCTATCTCACTGTGTCTCTGTCAAATAATAAATAAAATCTTAAAAAAAAAAAAAAAAGCCTGGGCTTCCGAACAAGTGCGAGCTCAGTTCCCAGCATCCATGGTTGCCTCTGGGAAGTGGTTCTGTCCTCCCTTTCCCTGGCTCCCCTTCCGGGAGGCTCTGCCCTGGCTTTCTTCTTCATGGCCCAGACAGATGAAGATTGGCCTTCTTCCCTATAATCTGGGTCTCCGGAGATTGAAGCTTTTATAATAATAACAGTTAAAACATTTGTAGAGTGGTTATTGCCCACATGCATCAGATCATTTAATTACAGAATCCTTCAACAACCTTACCAGGGAGGCGTTCTTGACCACTCTCACTTTATACGTGAGGACACAGAGGCACAGAAAGGTCAAAGGCCTTGCCCAAGATCACACAGTGAGCAGGTAAAGAGGCTGTCCTGGGGAGCTCCAAGCACTAAGCACAGGGTATCCTAGAGCGGGGAGAGCCCTAGCCACCCCCTCCACCCACTGCTGCCAGAGGGCTCACCATGGTCCAAGCTCTTCTCACCAGACACCGGCTTTCATCCTCAGGAGAACCCAGTGAGACAGGTTTGATCACCTCCGCTTTTCAGGGAACAGAAGTACAGCGGGTGAGCAGGGGAGCCAAGCCTCTGTCTGAGGTTGGCTGGCTCCATGTGAAACCCACACACTCAGCTATCTGCTGACACAGTGCTCTCAAAATTTACATCACCTGGGATCTTGTTCAAAGGCAGATGCCGGTCCAGTAGGTCTGGGGCAAGGACTGAGACGCCGCCTTTCTACAAGCCCCTCCAGGGGCTCGAGGCTGCTGGCGCATGGGCCAGACTTGGAGCATTAAAGACCTATGGCTCCTCCCAGTCTCAGCATTCTGGGCTTTCTCTGGGCCTCGATGTCCCCATCTATAAAAGAGCATCCATGAGTCAGGATTCTGAGTTCAGAGTCTCTCCATCCCCCTGCCCCCCATTACCTTATGCCATCTCTCAGTGCTGGCGGCAAGGTGTCCCAGAGACGAGGATGGGGAGGGAGTCCAAAAGACCTCCCGGTGTGCCCTGTTTTCTTTTTTTTTCTTTTAAAGATTGTATTTATTTACTTGACAGACAGAGATCACAAGTAGGCAGAGAGGCAGGCAGAGAGAGAGACAGAGAAGCAGGCTCCCTGCTGAGTAGAGAGCCCGATGCGGGGCTCGATCCCAGGACCCTGAGACCATGACTTGAGCCGAAGGCAGAGGCTTAACCACTGAGCCACTCAGGTGCCCCTGTGCCCTGTTTTCTAACAGCTGGGACCACTGAGGCCCTGGAAGGGTGGGTCTTTTCTCCAAATCACAAAGGACGTTTGTGGCAGACATGGAACTGAAACTCACATTCCTGATTCCCAGCCAGGTGTTCAGTGCTCTTCCAGAAAGGGCCTTGGGTGCTCTCAGAATCCACAGGGAGTCCGAACTACTAGGCAGTGGAAGGGCTGGGGTGTCTCGTGAAGGTCTGTGTGAGTTTTTGTTAAGGGCAGTAGCTTCAGGGCATCTGGGTGGTGGAGTCAGTTAAGGGTCTGACTCTTGCTTTCAGCTCAGGTGGTGATCTCAGGGTCAGGATCTCAAGGTGGTGAGATCCAGCACCACATCAGGCTCCACACTCAGTGCAAAGTCTGCTTAAGTTTCTCTCCCTCCCCCTCTGCCCTTAACCACTATGCACTCTCTCTCAAATAAATAATAATCTTTAAATAAATAAATCTTTAAAAAAGGAATAGCCTGCTTCTCCCTCCCCTACTCCCCTTGCTTGGGTTCCCTCTCTTGCTGTGTCTCTCTCTGTCAAATAAATAAATAAAATCTTAAGAAAAAAAATATTTTAAAAAGGGCAATAGCTTCAAAAGGGAAATTGAGGTACCTGGAAGCAGGTTGCCCTCCTTTCATTGGTGCCATCCCATCAGCCTAGGTTTCTCTCTCCTTCCTTCCTCCCTCTCTGCTTCTTACTGTCCTTACTCTTTATCTACTTGCTCTATCCCACCTGTTCCCAGCCTGCCAACACCCAGAGTCACACATGTGACTTTGAATGGTCATTGACCAATCTGCATGGACAGCTCCACTCTCCCTTTCTCCAGCTCAGTCTCGTCACCCATGCTCTGTGCCCTCCAGCAGACTTTCAGCGGAACAAGTGTCCTGAGGTTGACAGAGGGGATCTGCTTGTCTGGGGGGATCTAGAGCAGGATGGTGAGTCCCATCCAGGCTGGGGATGGACCTTCTGCAGAAGTTGGGCTGGAAGGGGGCCCCAGAACTTCACCCCTGCTTTCAGAGGCAATACTCAGGTGGATCTCTCTCCTGGCCTTAGGTAGGGGGTGCAGCAAAGCACCCATAACCCTTGGTATTTTCATGCCACTGACACTGCCTGATCTCTGGAGGGGTTTGCTGACCTCCCATGTTTATCTGGAGGACGAGTGGCCCAGCCGCCCGTCAAGGCAGCCCCCTAGCAGAATTGGGCCCTGCTGCTCTTGGTCCCTGAGCAAGGCTGAGACCCCTCTCCTGGCCTTTCCTCATGGACTCTAGAGAAGTTTCTGCCTCCCGGGCAGAGGCCAGGAGGGACTGACTGATGGAGTCATTCATTCTACCAAGGCCTAAGGAACTTTTTCTGTTTTGGATTCTGGGATGGACATCACATACTTGGGTTCAACTCAGGTCCTGGTGAAGAAGGGGAAGGAGCCCGTACCTGAGCCCCAGAGTGGAAGGGAGGCCTCAACCACATCAGCACTGAGAGGCAAGGCCAGGAAGAGATTTCCCGGAGCTGGGGACTGAGGAGGTATGGAGAGGGGAGAAGCCCTTCCTGCCTGTACGTGTGGGTTCTAGTGTGTAGGTGGTGACCTGGGCAGGTTGACTCTGCTTCTCTGGGCCTCACTTCTCTCCCCCGAAAAGGGAGAGTTTGAGATGAAGTCAGAGTTCTCAGATGCTGACTCAGAATCACTGGGGGATTGGGGTACTGGGGGTGCTGGTTAGGATCCAGATTCCCAGGCTCCTCTGATTCAGGAGCTCTGGTGCCATGACCTAGCCCTGTTCCCCGAAGCCTGCCGTGGTTTGGACGGGCAGCCAGCAATGTGGAGCTGGAAGGCTGGAAGATGTCCCGAGTCTCCTCCTGCCTCCAGCTCTGATTCACTCATCTGCCTGCAATTGGGAGGAAGCCACTGTGCTTGACTTGTGACAGTTCCAGAAGCTTCGATCCCAGACAGGCACTATCACCCCCATTGTGGGGAGGAAACCGAAGCCCAGCTCTGTTACATGAAACAATCCTGAGATTTTTAGGTCCCCACTTCAGGCCTGTGACTTTCTTCTCCTCTCTCTGTGTTGGTTTCTCTTCTCTTCATGGGTAATCCTTACCCTTTTCCATCTCCTGCCATCTTCCCTTTCTCTTCTCTCTCTTGCTATCATTTCCAGTTTCTGAGCATCTTAAAGAGTTTCACAGAATGTCCTTTTTTTTGGGAAGTCTTCTGTGTCATTTGCCCCAGGTGCCTCCTCCAAGGGGAGTCCAATATTCCCCGTTCCTTCCTTATAGAAGGGCAGGACAGAGGATCATACACATCATCTTTCTGACATTCATCTGTCTTACCTGACTCCCCCTTGCCTCCTGCTCCCTCCCTCTCATCCATCCCCAATTCAGGTTTCAGAATTATTTGTTTGGTTTATAACAGAGGCAAAAAGCCAGAAAAAACCCCAGGGAGAAATCCTCTCCAGTCCCAGCAGGAAGGACTGAGGTTAGATGCCTGGAAGAACTTCCAAATAGCCAAAGAGAACAGTCCTGGAAGGAGGGTGTGGATTTGGGGAGGTGTGGGGAAGCCTGGTCTCTATCCAGGTTTATGATCCTTTTCCTTTGCCCAGTTCCTCCTCTTCACACATCCCAAGTCCCTATAGGGTTACTCTGTACCTGTTCTCAGACCTCTTCATGGATGCTGGGGAGGGCCAAGTGGTCATGGCTTCCTTAGGGCCCCACTGATGCTGAAGGATAGACTGAGGCATCCTCCTGCTGCAGCCTCGCCCATTGTTCCTGCTCCAGGACCTGCGCTCTCACGGTCCCTGCCGACCATCCCTTATCACAGGGGGTTGGCAGGGAGCCATCCTCTCCCTGAAGAGATCTGTGTGTGCACCCTTACATCTGTAGAGCCAGGCTGTGAGTGTCTGTGGTGGGGGTGTGGGCATACTTGGGGGTCCCCCGTGCCCTTGCCCAGGACCTGCAGAGGTCCTTCTGGTCTCTGCCCTGCCCCTCACCCCCCGCCCCTGGAGTCAGCTGGCGGGTGTGATGAGCTCAGGGCTACATATTGGGGCTCTCACCAAAGGCGGGGCGCCAGGGGTTGCCTCCACTGGGGGTGTGCCCCCCTGGTCCCTTGCTCCCTGGCTGGGAAGGCTGGGGCCGCAGCAGGCAGAGCTGCCTGTCCTGCCTCCACATGGCCACAAGGTGGCTCCGGGTCCAGGTTTTTCTTTTTTTTTCCTGTGCAGCGGCAAGGATTCCCAGCAGCCCCAGAACACTGAGCTTTTCTGGAAGTGTTGGCCATCCTCCTGCAAGGCTGGGAGGCCACCAAGGGGGAATGTGGCCTTTGCCCTTCATAGTCCTATTCTAGAAGTACCTCTTTTCTCTGTCAGGAAGTCTTCCCAGTTGTCTACCCTCCATGTCTACTGCTACTGGGTGGGGAGAGATGGGGCTCAGCGAGCTACTTTTTTTTTTTTTTTTTTTTGCATTACTTCTTCTTACTCCCACCCCCCAGGCTTAGAGTAAAGTATTTATTCTCTTCCCCATTCTCTGACCTTTATAGCTCTGATTCTGCTCTGCCATCATATCTGAGGACTGGATAGTTGGCAGCAAGAAAGATGCAAGCTAGACCTTAGGAGGGACTTCCTGACAGAAAGGAGGAAGGGACTTTCTGACAGAAAGCATGAGCTTCTGAAGGGCAATGTGCACAGGTCGGTTGCCTGTTTACCTGGTGTGAAGCTCTGGTTCTGTGGGGTTGGGAGAGTCCTCTGTGATCCTTGGTTCTACCTACACTCCCCTAGCCAGGGTTAGAGAGGAGAGAGGGGAGCTGGGTGTATTCACCTGTCACTGTGCCTCTCTGAGCTGTGGAGAACCATGGATATTTCTGGGCCTTTCAATTCTGGGGATGAGGGAGAAATCTGTGTTCGATCTTTCAAAACAAAACACCTGAGGGGCGCCTGGGCTGGCTCAGTTAGTCAATCGTCTGCCTTCGGCTCAGGTCATGATCTGAGGTCCTGGGATGGAGCCCCACATCAGTCTCCCTGCTCAGAGGAGTCTGCTTGTCCCTTTCCCTCTGCCCCTCCCCCTGTTTGTGTTCTGTCTCTCCTCGTCAAGTAAATAAATAAAATCTTTTTTAAAAAGGGGTGTCTGGGTGGCTCAGTAGGTTAAGCCTCTGCCTTTGGCTCAGGTCATGATCTCAGGGTACTGGGACCGAGCCCTGTATCAGGCTCTCTGCTCAGCAGGAGCCTGCTTCCCTCTCTCTCTCTGCCTGTCTCTCTGCCTACTTGTGATCTCTGTCTGTCAAACAAATAAATAAAATCTTTTTTAAAAATCTTAAAAACAAAACAAAAGCAAACACCTGAATCCCTCTTTCCCCCGATGGTAATCACTGGCTGAGGCAAGGATGAAATAACAGAGCCATTTTCTGCATCTTCTTAAGTGTGTCTTCTGAGCCCTCGTGAAGTCTTTAGAATCTTGGATTCATCAGCCTACTAGGCAAAGACTGAGTCGCTGCAGGGACCCTCTCCCTAGAGGGGGAAGTGAGACCACAGCCTCGCACTCCTCCATGGGGTGTGGAGGTGACTGGTTCCCCCCAACCCCTGCACCTCAACTTCCCCAGTATGATGTGAAATGTTGTCTGCCTCTCCTTCTTGTCTGTCCTCAATGCTGAGAGGGCCTTGGGGCTGTGAGAAGAGAAGGGTTTTGGACCCAGATTCCACGTCACGAGGCAAATGGAGTAGCTCTCTGTCTGGGTGCCTATATCTGGGGGGTGGTGGGGAATAACTCCTACCTCTTGGGTAAATTTTGTAAGGTAGTGTGTGTTAAAAAGCCTCAGGGCACACAGCATGGCAAGGGTTTCTGTTCTCTGCCCCCTCCCCAACCTCACTTGTTCTTGGAGAAAGAGATATGTGCCCATTTCCCAGACAGGAAAATAGGCACAGGAGTGTTACTAAGGCACAAGGCCAGGGTTTCTGCTGGGAACACTTGAGAATTGGAAGTTTGGGGTTCCCCCCTTCTCCTCCCTCCCTCTTTCCTCATTTGCCTTCTCTGACTCTTCTCCCTTCTGCCCTTCACTCCACCTCTTTTATTTCTTGTTTGTTCTCCCTTTCTTCCTTCTTCCCCTGCTCCCCTTCAGTTCAGTTCCTCGTTCCTCTACCTTCTTCTCTCTATTCATTCATTCACTCATTCATTCAGGATGAAGTTAGGTGGAAGAGATTATTTAGAAAACCAAGAAATGCCATCCTGCACCCTTGGACAACCTCCCGGGACTCCTCTTGCATATTGCAATTGCATATTTCTGTTTGACCTCCCTAATAGGCTGGTGCCTCTGTCCCAGCGGTCTGCATTGGAGAAAGCAGGTGGTAATGAAATTTGGTCCAGTTAGACAATGTAGGCTCTGGGGAAAGGGCTGAACTGGACATGAGAGCTCCTGCCCATGAAGGACTTGCGGTTAGGGAGAGAGGCTGGGCTGTCAGTAACAGTGTGACAAGTACTGCCTTCAGGGCTTAAATATGGTGTGTGTGTGTGTGTGTGTGTGTGTGTGTGTGTGTGTGTCGGTGGGGGGGGAGCCTCAGAGGAACAGCAGGGAAGGCTTCACAGAGAAGGATGAGCTGGAATTTTCCAGTTCATGAGGTGCTGGGAAGAAAGGTAGTCCTGTTAGCAGGATCCCCATGGGCAAAGGCATATTGCCAAGAAAGGGCAAGGGGAATTCAGGGAACTGCCAGGAATTTTGTGTGGCTGGATCCCAGGGAGCTTGTGGGAGACTAAAATCCCGATCTAGAAGTTAAGCAATGATATTTAATGGTTAGCTCATTGGACAACAAGAGGAGTGCTGAACAGGGTCTTACTCAGGACCAAATGAACAACAAGGACAGGGTAGGAGAGGGGACATTGAGAAGAGTGGTTTGGGCTCTCATTTTCTCCCTACTTGCTGCCTATATGGCCCTAGGAGACTTACTAAACTGATCCCGGGCCTCAGTTGCCTCATCTAGAAAATGGGGATAGTGATGCATCATTTACTTGGAGATAGGTAAGACAAAACTGTGTGGATTCTTGAGGTGCCTTCCAGTATTGAGGACAGTATTATGACCACTCTGGACTGTGTGACCAAGGAAGTCTTCATGAAGGAGGAGGGCTTGGTGCCTGCCCTTAAAGAATGGCTAATGTTGAACTAAACAGAGAAGGGTGGGGAAGGCTGGGGGCAATGTGGGGACAAGGTCAGAGGGAAGACAGTATAGGGCTGGGGCATGGGTGCAGGGTCGTGGGGGTATAGTAGGTTGCCCTTAGCAGGGCAGGGAAGTGTCTTGCTCTGGCAGAAGGTACATGACAAAGACTCACTGGCCCCAGTGTGGGAATCCCACCTGCCCTCCCACAACCTTCTCTCTGCCCACAACCCTCCTAGGGGCCAGACTGAGCCAGAGAGAGCCTGCACTTGGAGGAACAAGGTCTGTGGGATGATGGGAATCAGGGACATGCAAACGAGATGCAAACAGTATGCAAACGAGCCACTCCCAGCTACACCCCTGCCTGAGGTCTGTTTTGTCTGGGGCAGAGCTAACTAAGGGGAGGGCATGGAGGGAGCAGCCAGCCCTTTCACCTTCCCTGCCTTCACCTTCCTGCTGGGGCTCCTCCTGCTGCATTGGATAAGCCTGGCCAGGTGTGGGGACACAGTCCTATAGCACTCTTTTGGTTCTGCAGGCCCAGGAGCTATCCCTGGAGTTGGAGCCCTTACCTCTCCTGTCCATCCCTGGTTGACTGGCCTGGCTCCTGTGGGAGCCTCCTCAAAGCCCCGGGAAGTGTCTGATCTCACTGAGAGGGTGTGTGAAGGGCAGGTCAGAAAGATGGCTGGAGACTGAAGGGGCTGTTGGGATGGGACCATCGATGGGGCAAGGGAAGGGTAAGAGACAGGGCAAGGAGAGACCTGAAGAGAATAAAAATTCCCAGGAAATGGATAGCCTTGGATCCTGTAAACACAAAGCCCCAGAGATCCTGAGAGACACATTCCAGCAGAGACCCTGACTGACAGAGACAGACAGACAGAGCCCTTCTCATGTGTCCAGCCTGAGACACC
Source organism: Taxidea taxus jeffersonii (assembly GCA_003697995.1). Lineage (NCBI taxonomy): Eukaryota > Metazoa > Chordata > Mammalia > Carnivora > Mustelidae > Taxidea > Taxidea taxus. The sequence goes on along the minus strand of ML104712.1, from coordinate 37,444 downwards.
AGTGCCTCTGTCAGCTTCCTCTGGCCTGTCTGCCTGTCCCTGGCTGATGGTCCCTTTGTCTGTCTAGTTCTTTGTTTGTTTGTCTCTTTGTTTGCCTGTCTCCTTCCTACCCTCCTCTGGTGTCTGTTGGTCCAGACCTCTCTGTCTGTCATTGCCCTCTGCCTTCTTCAGGGAGAGAAAATTGCTCACTGGGATCATTCTTACTTTCCTTCCTCCTCTGGAATTTGGGTCTCAATTCCCTCCTTTCTGGGATGGCCCTATCTTCTGCCTCCTATAATGTATATGAGAACCAGGAGTGTGGGTGGGTGACCATATTTATGATTGCTTGGGCATTGGAACAAAGGGGTTGATTCATTGGAGAGACAATACTGCTTTTCCAACCTTCCAAGGACAAAGCAAGGAGAAAATAATGACTGCAGCATGAGACACAGTGGTTAGATATTCAGAGGGACTTCCCAAAAGGGAGGTGTGGGAAACATTGCAACAGGTCAGCTCAAAGATCTAGCAATCACCTTCATAATCTCCTACGGAAGAGCCCCATGGAAGGGAGATGGGCAACATGACCTTCCCAGTCCATATAGCCTAAGAAAACATCTTTTAACATTGTAAGGTAGGGGGGCTTGCATGAGGTGTCTCTCATACCTACCAATCTCTGACACCAGCTAACGAAGTTCCCAGCTTCATAACCTCCCAGGTGGCTGGAGAGAGGGCCCCAAGGGAAAAGGGTGTGGAGGAAGTGCTATCTATTTTCCCCACCTCCACCCTATTTCCCACCATCTTCCCAAGCTCAGGACCACCACCACCCCCAATCCATGAGAGATGGCTGCTGGGGACGGAGTGATGTATGTAATGCAGATAAAATGTCAGCAATTCTAAATGGGTCCGGAGATGCAGCCGTGGGTGGGGGGGGCAGGGAGAGAGGGCGGAGCAGGGGAGAGAGAGGAAGGGAAAATGAGATGTGGGTCTTCACTGGGGATGGCAGCAGGGGCAGACACCCCCTCCCCCCAGCAAAGGCCAGCAGAGGGGTGGGCCCAGGCGGCAGGAGCCCAAATGAGATTTTGAAGAGGGAGCTGGAGGGTGGGGGTGGAGGCAAGGAGGAGGCGGGTGGGGGCAGCCAGGCCGGAGCTGCTGATGTATAGCGGTTTCATAACTTCCTCAGTATTAAAGGCAGGTTCATGGGGAGGGCAGCGCCATTAATCACCAGGCTGAATGGGGCTGGGATTTGCTGAGAGACGCGCTTGCTGTCTGCTGCGCCTGCCTGGCTCAGGGCGGGAGGGGGCAGGCAGGGATGCCCCTCCTGAACTAAGGGGTAAGACCCCAGGAACCTATTCTGGGTGTGGGGCAAGTGGGTCCTTGCTGGTCTGGAAGGAGCTGGGAGGAGGCTGGGAGGGGGCTGGGAGGGGGCACTGGGGACCTTGGCAGGAAGAAGGAAAAGGACCAGGAGGGTTGTGGCAGGCGCTAGGGGAAGTGGAGTAGGGGCTGGGGGGAATGGTGGGGGTCAGAGGCTGAGGGGGGCCCTGGGGGAGAAAAACTGGGGAGGGAGGATTGTGCATATGAACATGAAATTGATCACATGTAAATATAATGCAAATAGCATGCAAACGAGCACAGGATTTCTCTGGGTCCACAGCTTAGGCATTCTATTTCTCAGATTGAGAACTGGGGCCAATTTGCATCCAGTTGCATGCCCAGTGCCTTGTTTCTTTATTATTAATATTTTCAGAGGGACAACTCAAGGTCTCAGTTGTTAAGGGGGGGTGTGAGGAAGCCAAGGTGAGGCTTGGTGGGCCTCTGGGCTTTCGGCAGAAGGATGGGGTCACCCCTAGGAATGGTAATATCAGGAAAAGTGACAGGTCTGGTGACCCTGAGGGAACTGAATGGTTGGAGTCCTGGGTTGTGCCCGAATTGGTGGGGGTCAGAGAGGCAGAGGCTCAGTGGTGAGGCAGAAAGATGGAGAGATACAGATCTCCATAGCTTTGGAGATAGACTCTGAGCTGGTAAGAGGGGGATGTGTTGCATGTCCTTCATGGTAGGCTTTGTCATCCTCTCCTCCAGGTGAAGAATGAAACCATCGGTCTGAGGTTCCAAGGGGTAATGATCTTCCTAATGTTGGACTGCTGGCAAATGCGAAGCCCCCAACTCCAAGTTTCCTTGAAAGTTGAGTGCTCCTTTCAACCCACTGTAGGAACATCTCTGAATGAGATAAATAACAACAACAACAAAAAGAGCAGATACTCATGTTTTCAACAGATATTCATTGAGCACCTAAGAGGTACAAGACAGTGGGCCTATGCCCAGAGAGAGGAGACTGAGTGTTGACCTCTCGGAAGGATCTAGCAGGGGCCATAAAGCATTTTAGGAACAGGTGAACCATTTACCAGTTGGTGACAAGGGTGCCCAGGGAGGTGCAAGCAGTGGGAGGATCAGAGAACACTTCTAAGGGGAGGCAGCATTTGACGTGGGCCTTGGGGAGTGAGAGGAACTTATTCAGTGGCAGCACATTCTGGGCAAAGGGGACAAAATGGGCCACTGCGCAAAGGCAGGAGAGGAGTCAGTGGTGCTTTCCAGTGCATTCCAGGATGGAGTGTGTGGAGAAGTGTGAGGAAGGTCAGGCTGAGGTGACAATGGGTATGAGAGCATGGGGAGGACAGACCAGGCCTGCAGGTGTCACCCAGAGGCCAGCCAGGAGTGCAGAATAGGGCAAATCACTCACTCCATCCTTGATTCAGTCAACAGACGTTCTTTGTACACCAGACACAGGGCAGCAGTACCCAGGTAGCTCAGGAGGCAAAGCCCAGGTGTGCTCCCTCCTTCGGGGTGTCCATTCAGCAGCAGTGTCCTCATCAGTCATAGGGACGTGGAGTCTGGCCCTCACAGAGCTACTCTGAGGAGCAGAGGCGCAAGCCCACAGGAAGTACTTAGGGTGGTGGGTGTGGGAGGAAAGCTCAGTCAGGGTTCGTTACTGTCATTATCCTTATCACTGCTCTGAAAGGTGTGAAATGGGAGAGAGAGGCTGGGAGAGGGGTCAGCCGTCCAGTGCGAACCTGGGGAGAGAGGGAGCTGGGTAGCATGGGTGGAAGGAGGGGACAGGCTCATAAGGGCTGCGGGGACAAGAGAAGACAGGCGAGTGACAGAGCCAGAGACAAGGGCAGGGGAAGCGTGGTCTGGGAGCACTGCCTTGGGAGAAGCAAGGCTGGGCACACTCATCCTCCATCAAGTCCCCACTCTGTGCTGGTGCGCTGGAGGTGCGGGGCAGGGCAGGGCCTGTGTGCTGGGTATCCTTGGTCCCCTTCTATGTGGCCCTTCTTCCAGACTCTTGACTCCTCTTTGGCTCCACCTGTGGGAGAGGCTCCTCCCACTCAGCCCCCAGTCCTGCTGCAGGCCTGGGGGATCAGGCCAGGCCCCTTGGCTGGCTGTCCATCTGATATCTGTGTGGTCTCCTCAGGAGAATTGCTCTGGACAACTCGAACACCACTCAGACGGATTGTCCGGCCTCCCGGCCCCGACATTTCCCACCACTACATCAAGCCAAATTACTTGGCGCCCCCCAGCCTGGGGCCCTGGTGAAATCCGATTAGTGAAGAGAGAGTCTCGCTGAGCTGACAGCTCCTCCGATAATTGCTTACCAAGTAAGTGATGCAAATCAGCCCATCCAGCCTGTCCCACTCCTCTCCTGGGGACCCAGGCGTCCCAGCCCCTGGACTGGGAGAACACCTGAGTTGGAGAGACTTGGAAGCTGTCACCCGCCTTCAGTTAAGTGGCCATCAATCTGTAAAGCTGGTCTAGGCTGCTGGAAGGGCTGGGGGTGGTGAGGCTGGCCAGGGACCCTGCTGGCTGTATATTTCTGTCTCCTCTGAGAGGCTGTCATGTTGCCTTTCATCTTACCCCTTGGGGAAGTATCCTCTGTACCCATTTGCCGGTGGGGCAGAGGAAGGCAGAGACACAGGAGACATAGGGACAGGGACATGGCTATATGTGTTAAGACACGGAAGGTTGCATCCACAGCCGGGCTTTCCTGGTTCTCTGGTTCTGGCAGGGAGTGGGGAGCGGGACGTGTGGGACCCGCAGATAGCCTTCTCCCTCTGTGAGTCCCCTCCCCACTAGGCTGCGGAGAAACCTTGAGGGTTAAGTCCCCCAAAGAGGTGGGATGGGGCTTTGATTCTTTGGAGGATTGGGATGCCTGATCAGACCTTGAGACTCTTGTGCCTGTGCCAAGGAGGATATGTTTTGGGACGCAGTAGTCCTTGCTTGCCCCACACATCAGGGACGTCTCTGTGTTTCCCTAAATCAGGGTCCTTTTAAGGGACTGTTAATACCTCTTTCTTAGTGCTTTTCCTTCCTACATCTTTACCTCCAGTTCTTTCTTTCTCTGACCCTCTCATCCAATTTCCTGCTGATCTTGGAGACCTGAAAAGTACTTCTCTTGTAATCCTAAACTTCCGGCCCCTAGACCTGCCCATATGGGTCACTGGTCTTGTGGAAATCTCCAGGGATGGGTTGCTCAGTCTTGTTCTGTGTGTGTGTGCGTGCGTATGTGTGTGTGTGTGTGTGTGTGTGTGTGTGTGTGTGTGATGTGGTTCTGTGGTCTGGATCTTGGGTTCTCAGACTAGCGTCTGCCTGAGACCCTGACACATGGTTATGACAACAATAACTAACCTTTAGGGAGCTACTATTCTGAGCTAGGCACTCTACTGAGCATCCATGTAACTAAGTCATTTAATTATCACAAAATAAGAGATGGTTTACAGTGATAATCCCATTTTACAACTGAGCTAACTGAGGTACAGAGAAGTTAAGTAAGGTGTCCAAGGTCACTGCTAGTAAGCGGCAAAGTTGGATTCAAATCCAGACCATCTGAGTCCCAAGACCATGCTCTAAAGACCTCCGCTACGCCACCTCTCCTCTCCGTTACTCTTTTAATGTTTACTGGGCTGAGAGAGGGAGAGTGCCCAGCGTGGTCGTGGAGCTTTGAGGTTCCCTAGGGCAGAGGTGGCAGGAGCCACCAAGGGTCACGTCTGGCACTTGGGGAGAGGGAAGCATGGCCCTCACCTTTTCCAATCCCCAATATCTATTTTCTGCACTCAAGCCCTAAAGCTAGACAAGTCCCCTCTCTACTCTGGGGGCATGGAGGCTGGGGCAGGGCGGAAAGATCCTCCTAAGAGCTAGTGAGCCTGGCTGGAGTCAGAGCTAGGATCACCAGAAGCCGATAGATGGCGCTCATGGCCCAACACAGCCTCAGGAGCTCTCTGAAACCAAAGGAAAACAAGCCCTCAGGTTAACCCCTTCTTGCCTGGGCTCTCGCACCAGGAGCAGCCTGGTGGGCAGCAGAGGGCCCTGACCCAGGCCCAGCTAGCCCCAAAGGAGTGACCCAACTCTCTAGGCTCTGTTCAGGCCACAGGTCTTCTTCTGTTCCTACGCCATGAGTTCTATCCATAAATGACAGCCAGCTTTTGGAGACTTCCAGAGGGCCAGGAGCCTGGGACACAGGCAAGACAGGTTGGGAGGGCTCCACCCTAGCCCAAGTTTCTTCTCTCAGGCTCTACCTCTTGAAAATTTATGGGTCTCTGTTTCTAAGCACCCCTACTTCAGGGTTTCTCACTTCTATCTTCCCTCAGAAGGACCCACCAGGTAGGGAGGTCTAGCATGGCCTAGACAGAGAAGGCTCCCAGACCCTTCTGGGGTCAGCTGCAGGGACTCACTGTGGGGTTGCCCAAGACTCAGTTTCTCCCTATGTTCAGACCTCCTATCTCTGGGCTCCTGGGATAAATGCAGTTATGGGGACAGAAACAGTTATCTAATTCTTCCTGGAAGCTGACATTGGGAGTTAGGGTTGTGGAGGATCTCTGCTTGCCTGCCATGCATTTCCCTCATTACTTTCTTATCAGAAGCAGACTTGGAAAGTGGAGGGGCTGCCATGGTGATAAACCGGAAGTGGCTGGCAAGCAAGTGGCAGAGGGGTAGGGTGGGCAGGAAGGCTGTCCAGGGGATGGTGAGGCCCCTAGAATTTAAGTAATAAGATGACAGCACAGTGTGGGTCCCCGACCCCCTATTTTTGTTTGGCAACATACAAATGCATAGATCTATGAAGACAGAAGAACCTGAGGGAACAATCAGTTCTAGAAACCTGGGATACTCTTATTTCAGACATTCCAGAGAAAGAAGCAGAGTCACAGGGTAAGTGTACCCAGAGGGGGACAGATACACTGATACAGAGAAAAAGCCATACTGACTCAGTCAGTTAAGCATCAGACTCTTGGTTTTAGCTCAGGTCTTGATTTCAGGGTCTCAAGGCTCATGTTGGGCTTCCCACTGGGCATGGAGCCTACTTAAAAGACAAAGCAAAACAAAACCCCCCATAGTTAGAGAGTAAGGGTAGAGATACATTTACATAGGTGGTGAGAGGCAAAGACACAAAAAGGGAAAGAATCTGGCACAACCAAAAGCTCAGGAAATAACAGACTTTGTGAGGTGGATGATTAACTCTGTTTCCAAAGTCTGGCAAAGGTGGGGGTGGTTTCTCACCTTTGGTGTCAGAGGGTTCTTGCTCACATTTCCCTAAAGCCCATGCTGCTTTTGTCTGTTGGTAGGAGGGCAGGAAAAGGTTGGTGAGGGGGTAGCATCCTTGTTTTCTCACCTTTTCCTGTTCTCCCTACTGGTCTCATTCTTTAGCTCCTGTAGGGAGACTTTGCTTCTTCCCAATCTCAGGCATGGCTGTCCTGAGGTGTGCAGGAGGTGGGAGGGATCCATAAGGCAATTAGCCTTATGGAGTTTCCCGTACAATGAAAACCTTATAGTTAGGACACAGAAATATACCGAGATGGGGGACAAGAACAAAACTGGGGGTACCTGGGTGGCTCAGTCTTTGGCTGTCTGCCTTCAGCTCAGGTCCTGGGACCTACCCCACATCCAGCTCTCTGCTCAGTGGGGAGTCTGCCTCTCCCTCTCCCTCTGCTGCTCCTCTTGCCTGTGCTCTCTCTCTCTGTCAAATAAATAAATAAAATCTTAAAAAAATAAAGAACAAAATTAGGAGTGGGACAGCTCTGGACATTGTTTTGGATTGGGGAGTTGGGAGGGAATGGATTATTAGGTGCAGCCATGGGATTAGGAATATTCAGGGAAGTATTTGAGGGAAAGGATTGGGAAGGATGGGAGATTATAGGGCTGGGTAGATTGCATGGCAGAGGAGGGAGAGAAGTCAAATGTGAGAGCCATGGAGACATAGGCTTGGGCAGTAATGGGAGATGGAAGAGTCTCAAAACCATTACTAAAGAGTTGTTAGGAGATTCCAAAAGTGCCTCTGTGGATGTTTTATTTTTATTTTTTTAAAAATATTTTATTTATTTATTTATTTGACAGAGAGAGAGAGAGAGATCACAAGTAGGCAGAGAGGCAGGCAGAAAGAGAGGGGGAAGCAGGCTCCCCGCTGAGCAGAGAGCCTAATGCAAGTCTTGATCCCAGAACCCTGGGATCATGACCTGAGCCAAAGGCAGGGGCTTAACCCGCTGAGCCTCCCAGGCGCCCCTCTGTGGATGTTTTAGATACAGTCCTTGGAGGGCTGCAAAAGAGAGAGCTCTTATCTGCGGGGCAGCAGGAGGACTAGAAATGGTCTTTTAACCATTGTTAATACTCTCAAGTGAGTTTTGAGATTGGGGATGGTTGAAGTTCTTTGATTCGCAATTGTGTTCGCAAAAGTCTTGCCGATGAATTTTTGGAAGGGTGTTCCCCTTTAGGGCTAGAAGCCAGGACCTTCGTGGTCCTTACTGAGCCTGGCCTCTCTGAAAACTTTCTTGGTTTTTTCGCCCTGATATAAGAGATAAACTACATTCCCCAGAGTCACTTAGGGCTAATTTAACAAGCCTTCCGGGGCTCTAAGTATTTCCGGCGGAAGTTGCCGTGGCTACGCCAATCTCTTTCCATGAACAAAGTAGACTACGACTCCCACTGTCCTCCGAGCCCGGGGGCGGGGAAGGGAACCGGAAACCGGATGGAGAGCTGAACAAGGTGAGGATGTAGGAGCCTGGGAACCAAGGGTCCTGAGGGGGTAGGGTTGGGGCTCTCAGGCTTGCGGGGCGGTGTCGGGCGGGGAGTCGGAATGTTTGTGCTTTGGGGACCTTTGCTGTGTCTGGGGCTTGCCCCGGCAGAGGAAGAGTCGAGCCCATGGAACCGGCCCGTGGAGTCTGCGGGGACGTGGTTTTCCCGTCGGGCGGAGTCCGAGGGCGGGCGCGGAGATTTCCTACGGACCCTTAGCCGGTGGCCTCTCAGAACCAGTAGGAGGGATAAGTGTTTTAAAATCCAAGTCTACTACTACTACTGTTAGTTTAAGGATTTGCTGATTGTCCCTGTCGATTCCTAGAATGCCTCCAAGGGACAGGGGAGTGGATAGTGTCTTTGATTCCTTCTTTACTTCCTGAATTTAGTGTCAGAGACCCTAGATGGCCAAACTTATTGCTGGATCACCCTGAGCTTTCTTTGCATTTAGTATGACACTGTAATTGGTTCTTGGTGGCTTTAGATAGAAGTTTCAGTTTCCTCCTTTGGGTTCTCATAGTGTATTATTTAGGAAGTTAAAGATCAAACCACAGTGTATTAACAGTTGTTTATGTGTCCTCTCTCGGTAGTTTATGAGCCTGGCCTACATTTTACTCATTTTGGATTTCTTCCTTGTCCAGAGACGACCACAGTGCCTACCATGGAAGAGACTCATAAACACTGAAAAAAAAAAAAAATATATATATATATACACACATATATATATATATACACACATAGAGAGAGAGAGAGAGAGTTAACAGTTGGTGGTAGGTTGGATGGAATTTGTGTTTTTCATTTCAGAGAGAGGAGAGTTAAATGATTTGCTTAAGAGGAACTTAGAGATGGGGCGCCTGGGTGGCTCAGTGGGTTAAGCCTCTGCCTTTGGCTCAGGTCATGATCTCAGGGTCCTGGGATCGAGCCCCGCATCAGGCTCTCTGCTCAGCAGAGAGCCTGCTTCCCCCTCTCTCTCTCTGCCTGCCTCTCTCCCTACTTGTGATCTCTCTCTGTCAAATAAATAAACAAAATCTTAAAAAAAAAAAAAAAGAGAGCAACTTAGAGGTAAAACCACAATTAAAAGTGGATTTGGGGGGGGCGCCTGGGTAGCTCAGCGGGTTAAGCCTCTACCTTCAACTCAGGTCATGGTCTCAGGGTCCTGGGATCGAGCCCCATATCGGGCTCTCTGCTCAGTGGGGGGCCTGCTTCCCCCTTTCTCTCTGCCTGCCTCTCTGCCTACTTGTGATCTCTCCTTCTCTGTCAAATAAAGAAATAAAATATTTTTTTTTTAAAAAGTGGATTTGGTTGACACCCAGACTGTGTCTTTTGCTCTCAGATTAGGTTTGAAACTGGAACGCTGCAAATAAAGCCTTATCTTTTTTTTTTTTTGTACCCTGCAGCCTTGCTATCTCCAGCACAGCTCAACCTAAGACTTGAGAGAAGTCCCCAGGCTGGAGCAGCCAGTCCCCTAACATGGGCACTACATGGGGATGTGCACAGCAAGGGCTCCAGAGATATTTGAGTTCTACACAGCTTCTTTCTTGGCTTTTGTTTGAGCCCAGTAGGCCTTGGTTAGCCATCTGGACAAAACAGTAAAAGACTTTGGGATCAGTCTGGAGAAGGGTTTCCTAAGTTTGGCTCTGACACTTTTTCTCTCCCACTTCCCCTAGGCTAGGATCCAAGAACAGATTGATGGATCAAGCTGTTCTGTCAACCATGGGGTCTCATGAGGGATAAGAACCTTAATCCCTGGGGCACCTGGGTGGCTCAGTGGGTTAAAGCCTCTGCCTTCGGCTCAGGTCATGATCCCAGGGTCCTGGGATCAAGCCCCGAATTGGGCTCTCTGCTCGGCGGGGAGCCTGTTTCCTCCTATATCTCTGCCTGCCTCTCTGCCTACTGTGATCTCTGTCTGTCAAATAAATAAATAAAATCTTGGGGGGAAAAAAAAAAAGAACCTTAATCCCTGCCTCATGGGAGGCCCAGACATGATGGAAACACACTCAGAGCCTGGCAAACCCTCGGAAACAATTGGAGTGCAAAGCGGGCAGCTGAGCCTTGAGTGAACTTGGGCTGTAGAAATGGAGAGGAGTCCATCAGGAAAGACTCCTTGGTAGAAGGTCGTTTTATTTATTTATTTATTTGAGAGAGAGCATGAGAGGGGAGAAGATCAGAGGGAGAAGCAGACTCCCCATGGAGCTGGGTACCCGATGTGGGACTCAATCCTGGGACTCTGGGATTATGAGCAGAGGCAGTCGCTTGATCAGCTGAGCCACCCAGGCACCCCTGGTAGAAGGTCATTTTAAAGAGGACTGAAAAAGGTAGGATGGACAGAGTTGAGTGGGTATTTGTTGACTACCTAATAAAAGCTAGGACCTCAAAGATACAGAGGGAAGTTGAATGGGACCTGGCTTCTGATCTCAAGTCTAGGTAGGGAGGCAAGGTCTGAATTCAGGAAGAAGCCACGAACCATGGTGACGGTGCAGTGGTTTGAGCCTTCATCAATCATCACAGTCACCTGAGGAATTTTGTTTAAAATACAGATTCCCAGGTCTCATTCCAGCCCTACTCCTGTGTGGGATGGGGCTGGGAAGTTACAGCAGTGCTACAGTGTCCTAAGGAGGGCAGGCTTTACCAGTGGGATCATTGGAGCTGCATCTTGAAGGATGGCTATGATTTGGGTGTGTGGAGAGGCAGAGGAGTCACAGTCCTGGTTGGCTCAAGGAGTGTATTTGGTTGGGTTTGAAGAAATGGCATGTGCAGAGTTTTGGGAGTTGGGGTGGGAAAGGTTTTTTTTTTTTTTTTTTTTTTTTAAGATATTATTTGTTTCAGAGAGAGAGAGCATGAGAGGGCAGAAGGTCAGAGGGAGAAGCAGACTCCCTGTGGAGCTGGGAGCCCGATGCGGGACTTGATCCTGGGACTCCGGGATCATGACCTGAGCTGAAGGCAGTTTAACCAACTGAGCCACCCAGGTGCCCCGGAAAGGTGTTTTTAAAAGAGTTGAGTGTGGGGCGCCTGGGTGGCTCAGTGGGTTAAGCCGCTGCCTTCGGCTCAGGTCATGATCCCAGTGTCCTGGGATCGAGTTCCGCATCGGGCTCTCTGCTTAGCAGGGAGCCTGCTTCTCCCCTCCCCTCTCTGCCTGACTCTCTGCCTACTTGTGTAATCTCTGTCTGTCAAATAAATAAATAAAATCTTTAAAAAATAATAATAATAAAAAAAAATAAAAGTTGAGTGTAGGTGTCAGGCTGGAACACTGGGTTTGCATGGGAATTGTGAGGAGAAAGGTTAGAAGGAACAGTCTTTGTAGGCTATAGAACTTGCTGGAGTGCTCCCTCTGCCTCCTCCCCGCTTCTTCCTTCTTTCTCTTCTGCTTCTCCACTTCCTCCTTGCCTCCCAACCCTCACTTATATGTTAAATCTGATTCCATCCTTTGTATTGCTATTATTGAGTGGATATTATTATTCTGAGTATTTGGATGAGAAAACCTGAGGCTCTGACCACGGTTACGTAGCTTGTAAGGGTCTATTCTGAGTCCAGTAATCATCCTGCTCTGAGGATTCTTGAGTGTGGGCAAGAAGCTGGGCTGGGCTTGTGGGTGGTGGTGTTGGTTTAGCAGGTGCCTCATCTCAGGCAAGATGAGGTGGGTGGTTAAGAGCATGGTCTTGAGTCAGATAGTTTGGGTTCAAATCCCAGCTTCATTACTTGCGTGACCCTGGGCAAGTTGCTTGATCTTACTAAGCCTCAGTCTTCTCACCTGTAACATGGGAGCAATAACACTCGCCTCATGGGGTTGTTACGAGAATCAATGAGGTGTACTTGGCACAGAGCGATTGCTCACCACCTGGAAGCAGTTGTAATTAGCCTTCTGTAATTAGTCTCTGGGCTCTGGCTGTGCACCTGCATCTCATTCTTCAGCACATTGGTTTCCAGGACACAGCCCATCCTGGCTGAGCTTGTTTTATTAAGGATGACATTAGAGGTGCGGAAAGCTTGCCTCTGGTAAATATATATTGAAAACCTCCCATATGCTTGGCATGGCCTAGGAACTACTGACTCAAGGCTTATACCTGATGGAAAGGAGGTTTGAAGCGGGGGGTGGGGGGGAATGACGGGTTATTCTCATCAGGTGACATAGGAAGAGGAGGGTTGCTTGAAGTGGGAAGTGGAAGGGCCCTTCCCTACCGAGAACTGAGATGAGCTCCGTCAGACCTAGATGATGGGGGGTGACTGATAGTCTCTTCTGCGCCCTGGAAAGGTTAGCCCTGGCCAGTCTGGATCCCTCTCACTCTCTGGCTGAAGGCTGATGGAGCCTCTGTCCATCTCTTTTCCAGGTGGCAGTGACGTGGCTGTGCCCCAGGCTTCTCCACCGGGGCCCCTCCATGAGCCTGCTAGTGCCCTGATGGAGCTCCAGCGTTGCCCTCGAAGCTTGGCTGAGGGCTTCCTGGACGAGGAGCTGCGGCTCAATGCTGAGCTGAGCCAGCTACAGTTCTCGGAGCCCGTGAGCATCATCTATAATCCCGTGGAGTATGCATGGGAGCCACACCGCAGCTATGTGACCCGCTACTGCCAGGGCCCCAAGGAAGTGCTCTTCCTAGGCATGAACCCCGGACCCTTTGGCATGGCCCAGACTGGGGTAAAGGGTTTGGCTTCCCCTGGGTGGGGAGGGGGAGGCCCAGAGGTGGATATTTGGCTCTGGGTACGGTCGGGGAGGAGGGTGTGCCTGGCTGTGGACACCTGTGGGGCCGGGCCCCCTTGGCCCCTCCCAGTACACACACTGGCTCCTGTGGTCTCAGACGCTCTCCAGGCCCCCCTGCCCAGAGTTAACCAAGCACATTAATGGTAGTTCCGTTTCCCCTGTGAGCTGTCCACTAATTGCCTCTGGGAGCCCTTCCTTCCGCCCGCCCCATCCTTACCTTGCTGGATCTCCTCTTTCCCTGGAGTGTGGTTGGGGTTGGAGAGGGACCGGGAATACCAGGTCCTCGGGGAGACTGTCTGAGAGAGGTGGGTGTGGAAGAGGTGCAGGGCTTTTACCTGCTTCTGGTCTGAGCTGAGGAGAGGCTCAGAACAGAGCCTGCTCTGGAGGCCTGCCTGCTTTCCTTTCAGACCTTGGGATGAGTGAATGCCCCTCAGTGGGGGTGCTTGGCAGATGGGGGAGGGGACAAGGCTTCAGGGCAGGAGGCTCAATCGCTTTTATTGACCCCAACTGGGGGATGAAAGGTGATCAATGATGATAGATGGAAATGACGGCTTGAGGCTCCGGGGTGAGAGGGCACCCAGAGAGCGCTGGTCAGTCCTGTCCTTGTGCCCCCTCTAATCCTGGCTGTCTTTCTGTCTCAGACCATCTGTCTGTCCCAGTACCACCCATCACATCCTGTGGAGAGCCAGATAGTCCCATATATTCTCTGGATGTGGTTCCAAAGGCAAGTGGAGATAGAAGCAAACAGATTCTTCTGCACCACAGTCCACAATAAAAAACTGGAGAAGGATGGGCAGGATCAAAATATAGGGCCAGAATCATCCTTGTCTCAGGCCTTTGGGTGAAAGTGGTGGGGGTGGGGTGTCCAGGCTGGAGCCTCATGGGGGGTATGGAGGGGTCCGCTGGTACAGAACCCAGGTGTCGGGTCTCCAGACTGAAACCCTCCTGTCTCTCCCCCCTTCTGGCAGGTGCCTTTTGGAGAAGTAAGTATAGTCCGGGACTGGTTGGGCATTGGGGGACCTGTGTTGACCCCGCCCCAAGAACACCCGAAGCGACCAGTGCTGGGACTAGAGTGCCCTCAGTCAGAGGTGAGCGGCGCCCGGTTCTGGGGCTTTTTCCGGAACCTCTGTGGACAGCCCGAGGTCTTTTTCCGTCGCTGTTTCGTCCACAATCTGTGTCCTTTGCTCTTCTTGACTCCCAGTGGGCGCAACCTCACGCCTGCTGAGCTACCTGCCAGGCAAAGAGAACAGCTTCTTGGGGCCTGTGACGCGACCCTCTGCCGGCAGGTGCAGCTGCTGGGGGTGCGGCTGGTGGTGGGCGTGGGGCGGCTGGCGGAGCAGCGGGCGCGGCGGGCTCTGGCAGGCCTGATGCCTGAAGTGCAGGTGGAGGGGCTCCTGCACCCCTCACCTCGGAGCCCCCAGGCCAACAGGGGATGGGAGGCAGCAGCCACAGAGAGACTGAATGAGCTGGGGCTGCTGCCGCTGCTAACAAAGTGAGGGTCCCTGTGGCCCAGCACGGTATGTTTTCGAGGCCCCCAGGTCATCCCAGGGCGAGCAGATGACTATGTGCCCTCTGGACTGGAGCTACAGGCTCCTTCTGGGCTCCTTGGCTGCTGGGACCTGCCGTGGCAGTTTTGACACTACTCCCTGTATCCTTCACTTTCTTTGAGTGTTGCCCCTGCCCCTGCGGTAACCGGCTCCATGGAGGCTTGGCGTCCACAGACTGCTCTACCTCACTGTGTCCTGGGGAGCCTCCAGTCAGCTGTGAGTGGCCTGAGCAGTGACTTCTGAGGCCATGTTTGCTGTGTTTGAGAGAGGAGCCTGCCAGGATCCTCACCCATCCTCCTAGAACAGCTGCCTTCAAGCTGAGCCTTTTCCTCACAGGGACCAGGACAAAGTGAGGGCTATGGGTGTTACAAGTGAACTTCTTCCAGGAGATGGAAGCTGGATCAGAGAAAGGATTCAGCGTGGCCAAGTGGGGAAGACCAGAAGACCTTGCTTTCTTCATCTTGGCTTTGAGACTTCATGACTTTGTCGTCTTTATGACTTTGGACCAATTTGATGAACCTCTCCAAGCCTCGGGATCCTCATCTGTAAAATGGGGCTCCCTGCCGCATGAGGTGGGGGTTAAGTGAGATAACCCTTGAAAGTGCCTTGCATCGTGCATGGCAGGTGGGGGCTCCTGCTTCTTGCCTTTTTGCCTCTTGATTGGGGTGTCACTGTACCACACTACAGGGGGAGCTCCCCTACTCCGAAGACCTTGCTGGGTGAGGGGCAGATCCTTGCCCTGCTACAGGTGGACCCATAACTTTATGAAAAACCCAGCCTGTGATTTTTCAGTACGAGCATTAAAAACTCTCAAACCGGGGCGCCTAAGTGGCTCAGCCGGTTAGGCGGCTGCCTTCCGTTCGGTCGTGATCTCTCAGGTCATGATTGCTCAGGTGCTCCACTCAGCAGGGAGTCTGGCTCTCCCTTCTCGTATCCCTCTGCCCCTACCCCCACTTGTGCACTCTCTCTCAAATAAGTAAATAAAATAAAATCTTTAAAAGGAGAAGAAGCCTCCTAAACCGTGTGGGTCCTTTTTTCCCCCTCCTGCATGTCTGAGATGGAAGGGTTAGTTTAACCAACTGAGCCACCCAGGCATCCCAGAAGGGTTAGTTTAGATATTCCCTTCTTTTACCTCTTCACTGTTTGCAAAGGGTTCTCGTGGGTCTCTAGGGAGATGATGTAAACAGAACTCTCATGGTCTTACCAGAGCTTAAGGGTCTCAAGGATTTGACTGCTACTCAGGGCCCTGTGGGGAGCAGGCGATGGGTGGATGGGAGCACGCTATTTCTGTCTAACACATTTCTTACGTCTGCAGGATGACTGGTTGGTGTGCCCTTTAATAGGGCTGGAAAGGTGATTCAAGTTGGGAATAGAGTAGGTCTTGCGACCTTAATGAGGAACATGTGGTTGGACTCTAGCTTCTGGGAAAGGCCAGCTTCCAAAATGAAAAAGATTTTTAGTATAGGTGAGCCTGGCTGGCTCAGAGGAGCATGAGACTCATGATATCAGGGTTGCGAGTTGGAGCCCTATGTTGGGTGTAGAGATTAATAAAAAAAAATACATACAAAAAATACATACATATATATGTATATATATACATATATAATAAACTTAAAAAAATTTCTTAGTGGAAGTGTCCCCCTTTATTATTTGTATGATAAAGAATTTAACTGGCTTTTGTCAGTTGATTCCTGGGAGGCAAGGCCTATGCCAGAAAGGCCAACCGTTAGATTGGAGGGTTGTGGCTATGAGCCAGGTGATACCAGCTTGAACTGGGGGCTGGAGATCGAATGGGGGTCAGTGATTTCAATCGATAATAGCTATGTAATGAAACCCTGGACACAGACTTTGGCGAGCCTCCTGAGTGGTGAACACATGGGTGCAACTGCGGGCGCGCTGTGTCCCGTTTCCGTGGGGAAGTTGGGACTAGTGACTAGGTTTGGAACCCTTTCAGACCCCTGCCTATTTTTATCTCTTGGGCTGCTCCTGATCGGTATCTTGTATAACAAAACCATGGGTCCTAAGAAAGTGCTTTACCTGAGTTCTGTCATTCGAGTGAATTACCAAACCTGAGGGGTTTGGGAGGGGATCATGGGAACCCCTGAATTGTAGCCCATTAGAAGTACGGGTAGCCTGGGGACCCCTGAACTTGCAGCTGGCACCTGAAGTGAGGGATGTCTTATTAGGGATGGTCCCTTGGACCTGTGGAGAGTGTGCTGACTCTGGGGAGCTAGCATCAGAATGGCATTGAGAATTCGCACCTCCCGCCGCCACACCTTAGACTCCTTTCCTCTCTGCTGTCAGGGCCGTGGCGCTGAGTTGTTCCTGCCCCGTGGTGCAGGACCCTGGCTGAGGCACTGGGCTAGGTGCACAGAGAGGGAAGCCATTGTGCCCCTCTGCATTTAGCCGAGGTGGAGAAGGCTCTCTGGAGGAGGTGGCATTTCCTGTGGCCTTAGATACTGGGAGTTTGGGAGAACATCGTTATGTTCAAGGGGTGGCGAGTAGATGAGCACTGACTTTGCCTGGTTGGGAGGAAAAGCTAGAGAGAGGTAAGTTGGAGCCATCTTCTGAAGGATCTTAAATGCTAAACCAATCTTTGAGCATTGGAAGTCCTGTCGGGGAAAGTGAGATATACAGATCACACACACTTAGAAGATCCAACAGACGGGGGTGAAGGAACAGGCCTCGTAGGACGCAGGTAGGTGCAGTGGGGTCAACAAGGGAACAGTGAGGTGATTATAGGGAAGGTGTCCTGGTGGGACAGCACCGTCTAGGTGAGAGCCTGGAATTGGGGGCGAGACTCACGAGCTGGGGTAGGGCTGGGCAGTGCATAGGGGCACTAGAATGGTGATGACCAGGGTGGTGGTTTGAAGACTTAGGTGCTGACAGAGTCAGTGCTGGATCTGGCTTCTAGTAGAGCTGTCGTCCTCGCTTCTTGGGGTACATCTTGTCCACAAGAGGCTGAGTAGGGTCCTGGGCCTGCCTTTTCCTAAGGGAACTATAGTAGTCTGCCAGGGCTGCCCTAACAAAAATACCACAGACTGGTTAGCTTAAACATGGTTATATTCTCAGCATTCTTGCTCTCAAGGCTGGGAGTCCAAGATGCAGCTCCCAGAAGTCTTGGTTTCTCCTGAGGCCTCTCTACTCGACTGGCAGACGGCAGCTGCCCTCTCATGTCTTCCTCTCCCTCTCGTGTCTTCCCATGGCCTTTTTTTTGGGTGTGTCTCCCTGCTACCTCTTTTTTTACAAGGACACCAGTCATTGGATTAGGGCTCCACCCTTATGACCTCATTTAACCTCAGTTACGTCTTTATTTCATTATTTATTTGTTTATTTGAGAGAATGTGTGTGAGAGAGAGCACAAGCAGAGGGAGAGGGAGAAGCAGACTCACCACTGAGCACAGAGCCCCACTAAGGCCCCCATCGCAGAACCCTCAGATCATGACCTGAGCTGAAGGCAGATGCTTAACCGACTGAGCCACCCAGGTACCCCTCAGTTACCTCTTTAAAGGCCCTTTCTCCTAAATTCGTGGGGGTTAGGGTTCTATCATGAGTTTGGGGAGACACAATTTGGCTCATTACAGGCATCTCAGGTCATGTCAGTGATTTTCGTGTCCCCAACCTATGTCAGCTTGTAACAAAAGAGGGTACTCAGGAGTGACTTTCTTCCAGTCTAGGGGGGTAGAGTGGTGGGGTGGCTCAACTACCTGAAAGGGCCACCTGACTGGCGCCTGTGTGCTCCAATTCATTCTAGAACAGTTTTTTTCAGTGCAGATGAGATGTCTTTAAGGAGGGGAAGCTCATTGTTTTCTACTGAGCCGAAGGGAACGAGACTTGAACTGCGACAAAACAATATTGTGAGAAAAAAGCCAAATTGAAGTGCTTTGGGATTATCTAGAGTTTTGCAGTCTGACAGAGTAGTCACTAGCCGGGTGTATGGCAGTTTAAGTTAATGGGGCACCTGGGGGGCTCATTCAGTTAAGCTTCTGACTTTGGCTCAGGTTATGATTTCAGGGTCCCCAGGGATCCAGCCCCACATTGGGTTCCCTACTCTGCTCCTCCCTCCCTTCCACTCCTCTCTCTCACAAATAAATAAAATCTTAAAAAAAAAGTTTTAAGTTAATGAAGTAAGATTTAAAAATTCAATTCCTCAGTCACTAGCCATATCTCAAGCTCTCAATAGCCACACATACACCACAGATATGGAACATTCCATCATTGCAGAAAGTTCTCTCGGGCAGCATTGATCAAGAGATCAGTGGCTTACAACCCTGCCCATGAAATGGAATTCACCTGTAGAGGTTTTTTAAAAAAGGCACCTGTCTGAGTTCCCCTTTAAGAGATTTTGATTTGGGAGGTCTGCAATGCAGCCTCTTATCTCTTTTTCCTCTTTGTGCCATGGATGCGCAGCCAAGGTTAAGGCAGGATTGCAGTGGGTGCCTTGAAGGCAAGGAGAGAGTCCCTTCCACTACCTTCCTCAGTAGGTAACCCAACACCTGGCACAAAGGAAGGGACGACTCTGCAAGTAATGCATGAATCTGGCTTTGGAGATCTACCCCAGGGTGCCCATCCCAGTACCACAAGTGTCCTGAGTTTGTTGCTTTCGCCCAGTGATGGTGATTGAAATTCTGGTTCAGAGGACTGACGGAGGCTTAGACTGACGGAGGCGCATGCACACGCACTGCCACATGGACATGTATGCGGTGGTAGAGGCCAAGCTATGCTTGGGTCGGGGTGCTTCTGAGATGGAAGTCTGGACTGTGTTGAGAAAGAAAAAGTCTCCTCCTACTCTTTTTTTTTCTTGCTGAAACAGGATGATGTAAAAGAAGATGGAGTCTTGGATTTGACCACCGTGTGGTCTTTCACTCTCCTTTCTCAATTCAACAAGCATTTATTAATGTGGGCTGTGTACCAGTCCCCATGCTAGGCTCTGTAGGGAGTGACAGAGGTGAATGCGATGACCTCTGTCATTGTCCTCATGTTGCTCACTACCCAGTGCTGGGAGGTGCAGGCATATAATTATAATCAAAAGGAAAACGTGTTGTGAGCAACTTCTAAACACAGCGCTCTGGGCAAAGGGATTGAGGAAATGATTAGTCTTCTGGACAGGAGGTGCCAGTGCCTGTGAGGGAGGGCGGTGACTGCAGGATTCCCACATCCCTTGCTGTCTTGCTACCTCTGCTGAGGGAACCCCAGTGGCAGATCTCCAGGAATTTCTCAGCCCCAACTACAAGGGGATAGGAAACCGGATGAGGGGAGGGGTTGGAGGCAAGGAATTGGCACCATCAGGGCTGGGCGTGGCTCTGTGGGAGAGTAATTTGATCTCTTGTTCCATGAAACTTTGGGATTGAAAACTGCAAGAGGCTGTGTCAGGGGATGTCCAGGTGCTGGAGCAAAAAAGACCAGACCCCAGCCTGGGCATAGCTAATGGTGATTGTGGCCCAGCCAGACTAAGTCTCGACTCTTCAAATATTCTTTTTTTTTTTTTTTAAGATTTTATTTATTTATTTGACACAGAGAGAGAGAGAGAAGGCAGGAGAGGCATGGAGAAGAAGAAGCAGACTCCCCGCTGAGCTAGGAGCCTGATGAGGGACTCAATCCTAGGACCTTGGGATCATGACCTGAGCCAAAGGCAGATGCTTAACTGACTGAGCCACACAGGTATCCCGTGACTTTTCAGATATTCTTCTTTAAGAGGATGTAGGCCAGCTATTTTGGTTTCTATTTTTTCCTAATGTCCTAAAGAAGGAAACAATTTCAAGTGAAGCCTGAGACACTGAGGTTAGACACATGGCTAAACTTCCCAGCTATGACCATCAGGTGATGTAGAAATAAATTGCTTAAGGGGAAGCTGAATTGCTTTCTTCTTCAGAGGCCTTAATGCCAGCCTGGCCTCAGCCCAAGTTTACCAGTCAAGGTTGAATTGTAGTGTGTTTGGGGGAAGTTTCTCTCCCTTTTTTCTCTCCTTCCTTCTTTTTTTTTTTTTTCTTAAAGATTTTATTTATTTATTTGACAGAGATCACAAGTAGGCAGAGAGGCAGGCAGAGAGAGAGGAGGAAGCAGGCTCCCCACGGAGCAGAGAGCCTGATGTGGGGTTCAATCCCAGGACTCTGGGATCATGACCTGAGCCGAAGGTGGAGGCTTTAACCCACTGAGCCACCCAGGCACCCCTCTCCTTCCTTCTTTTGACCCTTAATTCTGTCCAAAGCAGAACAAAACAACAGCAATAGAATGTTCCTGCATATTTCTTGTCCCTTCTTCTGCCCCAGATCCTGCTCAAGGATCTCCGCCTCATGTCAGTCTCTAGGCCTGGCTTGCAGAGGGGGTGGCTGAGAGCCCAGAACAGTCCTTCACAGTAGCCTGTGCCAAGCCGGGTTGCCATTTCCATTTTCATTAATTGAAGCAGCTTGACCCTGATCATTTCAGGCCAGCAATTTCCTGTCTGCTGGTTGGGAGTGTGCAGAGGACATGCTCAGCCGGTCATTCCGTCCTTCCTTCTACCTTGATGGTGCTAACTCCTAGTCCAGGCTGCAAAAATGGGTCTCCTATTGTTAGGAGAGAAGTCCAGCCTCATACACATGCCCAGCTTCACCTCTTGGGATCTCCAACTTCCTGTGTTTTTAGGAAGGCCTTCCCGGTGTCTACCCTCAAGCCTACCTGTTGTAACTTGGGCTCAGGTTTGTTTGTTTCTTGGTTCAGTTCTAAGAAATTTGATGACCGATGCAGTTACCTCGCAGGACCCCATCTCATGATGCTTTCTACTGTGGCCTGAGAGAAGGAGATGTCTCTGGAGGAAGGGTTTGCCTTCCATCCCTGGAAAGACACACAGTCAAGTGATTAGGGGTGTGATCACACACTGAGTGAGAGAGTGAATGTGTGTTTGAGGAGGGCCTTACCCCTCTTTGAGGAGAGTCTGTCACCCTGGGAGGTCACTCAGCACTTGTCTCGTTCCTGTGTGCAGTAGTGTCATTACAGTTCCAAGGGGTAGGGTGATGTGTTCCCTCTGGGGTGTGGGTCTCCAGTGTATTCTGTACATTTGTGTACTTTTGTGATCCATGGAGTCTTTTTTGTCTTGGCATTTTTTAACCTTCCAGAGGGTCACTTGTGTCATTTGGTGTGACCCATTTTTGCTGCTGGCATGTCTTTGTGTGTCTGTGCTTCCGTGCCTCTTCAGGGGACTTGTGTCTTTCTGAGTGTCCTCTGGCTCCGTTTGTGGGGGGCGGGGGACGGGAGAGGGAGCCCAGACGCGAAGGGGAGCCATCGGAGCGGGTGGGGGGGGGCGTGTGGGAAGGGGGTGCTCTGCAATCTGTGACTCGGAAAACAGATTTGCGGAGGAGGCGAGCAGCCGGGGCGTGCGGAGAGTGCGGGGCGGGGGCGGGGGGCCGCTCTGGCCCCCAGCTCCTCCGCAATCCAATTAAATAACATTTAAATGCATAACCAGCCCGCGCCGCGATGAGGCTGGAGATTGGAGCGGGCGCGGCGGCGGGCCGTGCGGGCGGCGTTTTGTGGAGCTCAGCGATTCTGGCGGCAATTTCCCCGCTCCGCGCGGCTTTTACGAGCCGGCTCCCGGCGCCCGCCCCGCCCCGCTGCGCCCGCCAGCGCCCGCGCCGCCGCCTCCGCTCCCCCCGCCCCCCGCGCCCGCGCCGCCGCCTCCGTTCCCGTCCCCCCACGCTCCACCCCCCGCGCCGGCTCCTCGGCCTTCTGCTCTGTCCGCGCGCGCCGCTCCCCTGCGCGGCTCTCCTCGGCTCGCCGCTCCTCTCTTTGTCTGGCTGCTCGGGCCGCCCGCCCGTCGCCCTCCCTCCCTCGCTGGCCATCCCTAGCTTCCTGCTCTCGCCCCGCCGGGCTGTCTCGGACTCCCCCTCGGCCTCGCCCGCAGTCTGTCTCTCGCTCTGGGTGTCTGACTCCCCGCTGCACCTCGTGTCTCGGGCTCCTGCCCTGGGTCACCTTTTGCTCCTCTCCCATATTTCTGCCTTGGACTGTGACCCCCTCTTCCTGGCCGGTGCCCTCTCACAGCTTCCGTTTCCTTGCCTCTGTGTCCTCTGCACCCTCTGACTCGAATAGCCGTCTGCTCCAGCTCACTTCCTCTCCCCGCTACTCAAGGGGCCTGTGGCTGGGCCCTGTGGCCTCCCCAGTCCAGCCTGCACCCCTCAGCCTACTTCCACATGAGTGCTAATGGGGGGTTGGTGACTGGGAGCAGCAAGGAGGGGAAGGGAGCATAGAGTAAGAAGGGGGGTTGGGTGGGCTTGATGGGCCCAGGCCCTACTGGATGGTGGTGGAAATAGGGAGTCACAGGTGAATGACCAGAGGAGATCCCTTCTTCTCTACACCCTTTAGGGGCGCGGCAGAAAGGACTGCCACATTTGGCATATGGAGGTCCACAGAGTACCAGAAAGAGGTGATGTTATCAAAGTTTTCTGCCCTTCTGAGGGTCAGCCAGAGAGTGGGGTCCTTCCTGAGGAACCAGAGAGGGGCTGTTCTCCTCTAAGGAGGAAGACAGAGCAAGCAAGACCAGCCATTTTGTTTCTTGGGCCGCACCAGACTTGGTTGTTTCCTCTTCCTCTCTGCTCTCTTTTCTGATCCCTGCTCGGGCCTCTCAGCATATGGAGCCTGCCATTTACCAGATGCTATGTGCCCATGCAGATTTCTGGGGGAAGAGGATTCCTGACAAAGGGAGCAGCAAGGGCGAAGTCCCTCATGAGACCACTGTGTGGCATGTTGGAGAAACAGCAGTGAGGCTGATGCCCCGGAGCAGAGGAAGTAAGAGAAGAGACCAGGTGATGGATCCGAGAGCTAAGGGGAGCCAGACCATGTAGGGACCAGGGAGTCACAATCTGGTTATACTTTGCAGAGAGAGCCAAGGAATTTGCTGATGGGCCAGATGGGGGTGTGTGAGAGAGAATGGAGTCAGGGTGAGACCTGGGATCTGGCCTGAGTGACTAAAAGCACGGAGTCACCACCATGAACTGACATGGAGACAGCCTCAGGAGGCTCTGGCTTTGGGAGCGGGTCCGTGTGGGCTGTGGTAGGTTTGAGCTGCCTGTTAAGCATCCTGAGCCCACGTCTCTGGTGGGCAGATGGATACCCAGGGCTGGAGTTCAATAGGGAAGTGAGTCAGGCTGGAGACACAAACTTGGGAGTCATCAGTGACACTGAAGGAGGTGCCCTGAGGAGTGAACAAAGGAAATAGAGGACATCCAATGACTAAGCCCAAGCATTTTAATATTTAGAAGTTGTGGAGTTGCAAAAAAAAACAAAACAAAAATTCCCCCCAAATGCTAAGACATCACAGTAAGAAAGATTTGGGGTTGGGGTGGGGTGGGCAGCCCATCACTGGCCTGTATCTAGGTAGTCAGTCCCAACTCACTTGCTGGGTGTCGACTTTATTCCTCTCCAAATTCCACACACCAGCCAGACCGGCCACCTCAGCCCACCCCTGTTCAGGGACTGATGAGAGCTGCTGAAGCTCAGCGTTCTGATCTCAGAGCTAGGGAAAAAGAATTGGGGTGAGAAAGGACTTGATCTTAGTTTGCCCTTACTGGTTTGCTAGTAGGGAAACTGAGGCCCTGAGAGACAATGTCTCGTCTAAGGTCCTTGTGTCAGTAAGTGGCCAGGGCTCCTGAGACATAGTTGAATGCTCTCTATACCTCCTCACGATGCCTTTTGGACCACGTCTCAGCAAGCAACAAATGTTTACTGAGGGCCTGATTCTGCTATGCAGAATAGCAATGGAGGACGCTGAGGGCCCCAGGAGAAACAGATGGTGGAAGTTGTTCCCTCAGGAGCTTGAACTAAGGTCCCCTGACTAATTTTCCCATTCTTTGCCCATCTCTTCACTTTCATTCCTTATGACTCCCCAACATGGACTCTCTTCTTCCCCCACTCTATGCCTTAGGTCTTTCCTTCCCTCCTACCCTGCTCCAATACTTTCTTCTAGAAGTATCTCCAGAACACAATGGATTACCCTACCACTAGGTAGCTCAGGCCCCACACCTAAGGGTCGAGCGTCTTTAGCTCTCTTTCCCTCATCTCTCATACTTTGTCCATATACAAGTTCTGTCAGCCTTATCACCAAGTATATCCCACATCTGACCACATCTCCCAATCTCCACTTGACAGTCCTAGCTGGACACTCTCTGTCCCATGTGCACTGCTGACCACAACAGGTCCCTGACAGGCCTCCTGCTTGTCCCCCTGCACATCTCCATACAGCCATCTCTCCCCTGAAGCCCCCACCCCATGTCCTAAGTCTGTGTCCTTCTTACTAGTCCTGTGCCCTTCAAACCAGTGCACCTGCCTGATGTCTGACCTCACCTCTCCCCTCTTGGCTCTTGGGGTAGAGGGTGCTAGAGGGGCTGGGGCCATCTTTACCCTTCATGAGAGCCCTGAGGACCCTTTTGTGGGAGACTATCCACCTGCAGTGGGGATGGGGGTGTTGTACTCTCCTGAGGGGGCACTCAATGAAGAGGTTGAGAAGTAAGATGGTGGGTGTCTCTGAAGTGGCTGGGAGCATTCAAGGAATTTGTCTGAGACTCACTTTTCCTCACTTCCATCTTTTCTGTTTCTTTCTACTCAGCATTCTCCCTCATTCTCATAGTGCCTTCCCTTTTGTCTCACCAACTGACTCTTTCTTTGGATTGGGGGATGAGAAGCCTCCCCCAGGAACATCAGGCTCTTGAGAGATTCTCCTGTTGAAGGCACCCTTGTTCCTGACCCAGGCCTCCCTCCCACTCCATCTGGGCTGGAGCAACCAGATGGGGAAACACTGATCTCATCCTCTCCAGCCTGGGCATCTGGGTCTGAATCACTCCTCATTTTATCCCCAGTGCCTAGCACAGCACTTCGCATCCAGTGGGTGCTTATTAAATATTTACTGAAAGGATAAAGGAATGACTGAATTGATGTCTCAAGCATTCAGCTTCCCTGTTGGGTCCCTGGCCTGGCCTTTCTGGTGTTTTAAACTAGTGCTTTCAAACTTTAATGTGTGCCCGAACCATCTGGGGATCTTGTTAAGCTGGAGAATTGGATTGACCAGATCTAGGCTGGGGTCTGGAAGTTAGATTTCTAGCGCGTTTCCAGGGATGCTGATGCTGTGGGTTCTTAGATCACAGTTTGAGTAACAAGGCTCTAAGGGGAGGTGTCTTTCAGATGGAAGGAGCACCCCATCTAAAACTGAAAAAGAGAATGATGAAGATTGGGAAAGACAGAGATAGTGAAAGAGGAGCCAAAGGAAAAAGGAAGGCCACCGCCACTGGTTTAATGGCCCCCAAAGCCTCTCAGAAGCCTACATCCCAATAGCCTCCAGAAGCCCAGAGGCTCTGCAGCATCTCCCGCATAGCCTCTGTCTCCTGGAGGCCCCAGCCCTGACTTGGGGGAATGGGGCTCTGGAGACAGCTGCCACCCCGTGTCCCTGCCTTTCTGTCTACTTCTGAGAACTCCATGATTCACAGAAAAGAAAGCTGGGCAGAGAACAGGCTTGGAGTTTTTGTTCAATTCCACAAACATTACCCAGATTGCCTCTCAGCACCATGCCCACGAGTGAACCAGAGCTGGGAGGCCCAGCTAGTGGAGAGGAAGACGACTTGCATGAGCGAGAAGCTAATTTGAATTTGGTCTTGGAGAGAGCTTTGGTGAGCATCTGGGGGCCCCAAGAACTGGTGGAGAGGGCAATCCAGGCCAAATGGGCTGGAAGCATGTAGGTTCAGGGCAGGTTCCTTGAGCCATAAGGGGACCAGCAGCAGGGAGAGGGTGAGTGACCGAGGAAGGAGAAGCTGTAGGGCCTCTTCTAGGTCTGCACCAAGGGGTTTAATTGGCTTTAAATGCCAATCTGAAGAATCAGTACTTTGGTGTGACTGCAGATTTAATCTCTATGCATTAGGGAGTCATGAGATGTGTGTATTGAAAGATATGCTTCCTGGAAAAGCTTTTCCTCCTATTGGTTCCTCTGGCCTACCTGGGAGGGACCCATATCTGTGTGTTGTCATGTTAAAGTCTGTCTGCACTCACTGGAGGCTCAGTCAGGCTTTGAAGGTGAGAGGGTGGTGCCTGGGTTTGGGAAGAGCTGGGGGTGGTCCCTCCCACCCCACTGTGGGGACAAGCTAATTTTGCGATGTGGGAAGTTTTCTGAACTTCTCCTTTAACTCCAGTTCTTTTAAGCAGGAGCCCCTGATGAGGACAAACTGTTTCAGGAAAGGGAGAAGGCGGGAAAGATAAGGTCAGTTTTTCATAGCAGCTGAGGAGATAACAGCGTGGCTGGTCCATGCTGATGAACGCTTGGACACCCCCTCCTCCCCCACTCCTCCAGGAATGTGCTAAAGTCTTTTGTCTCATCAACCAGTCACCATGCCCTTAGAGTGTTTCAAGGCTTGGAGTGGGTGTCCCTGGGCATGTCACCAGTGCCATATGCTTGGAGGCTTTCCTGCTTAGGAACCTCCAGCTCTGGCCAGGCCAGGTGTCAGTCTTCCTAAGAACCAACTTGTAAGTTTCACATGTGTTTCTTGCACAGGCAGAGATAGGTAGATAGATGGGCCGGCAGAGACTTCGTCCCAAACAGGCAACTCAGGAGTAGGGGTGGGGGTGAGAGGGCTGGGAGAAGGGCAAGAAACTTGTTCCAGGGCTGTCATGGACACACCTCAGCCGTTTCTCAGCTCTGGGACAATGTCCTATGGGCCCTGCCTCTCCCTGGGTCCCAGGGTCTCTGATCTTTACATTCCCCCCTGCCCTCGAACTCCTTCAGCTGAGTCTCCTAAAGCAGTTGTGCCCTGCACATCTCAGGCACAATCTCCACCTTGTAGGGTGACCAGAGAGGTCTGTGTCCTTGGTGTTGATCACAATGTTGCTGTGCAGCACCCAGTAGGTGCTCAATACATGATCGATGAACACGTGTAGGAACTTCTGGTGTAGGCAAGGAGGTTTTAGGCCACAAGCTGTTTCATTCATTTTCACTGTTAGGACACTGACTGCTAAATTTAGGTTCCTCTGCGGTAAGTCTCCATCCTTAGGTTTCCTTTCCCAGAACATTGTCTTACCTCCCCCTTGTTTCTCTTTACTCTTTCATGGGTGTTTTGATGTTCTGTTATATCTGTGTCTGAGATGGTAGATCATCTCAGATCTTTTGGGCAGGAATGTGGGGTGGGAAAAAACAACAGGTCCTGCTAGTCACAGGGCAGGGTTGTGGGGGGGCGGGGGCGGTTGTTGGTGGTGGGATGCCTAGAGAGCATGCAGAAATCCAGTTTGAAGTTTGGTGAGGAAGCATGATCAGAAGAGGGGAATTAAGGGAGGACAAGAGAAGAGGAGAGAATTAGAAAATGGGTGAAGCAAAGAGGAGAGATCTGAGGTGAGGCAAATGTGGAGGGACATAGGATCTGGGCCTCAGCTTGTCATCTGTAAAATGGGGCTAGTAGGGCTGTTGCCAGGAACCAAAGGGTTAACATGGTTGAAGTGCTTAATGGGTAGTAAGCCTTATATACTTGCTTGATAATGATAATAACAAATGGGGTAATATTACCTACATCACAAGGGTTGTTGTGAAAATCAGGGCTTGTAAACACTTTGTAAATAGCAAAGTGCTAATGATTTAGCTACTATTATTAGTATTCCACTCCTGCAGTTCTTTCCACTGCTGATGAGGGGGAGCCTCAGAAGGAGGCATGGACCCCTGTGTTCTGTTCTGTTTTGGAGACAGTTTCCTTCCTCCCCTTCTCGCCCCCTGGTGAGCAGAGTTCAAGCCCCTCACCCTCCCTGCTGCCTCATCTGCCCTGGGGGGAGAAGGTAGAGGATGGCAGGATGGGTGCAGGAGGAAGCCAAGCTGAAAATGAAAGGAAGGGGTGCAGGGTTTGGAGGCTCCTGGAATCACAGAGCCGCCCCAGCTCTGGCTCGATGCTTTTCCACGTAGGGCTCTTCCTCCTTTGTCTCCCAGCCTGGACTCTGGTCTCTTCTCCCTTCTCTCCTAGACACTTCTCATTTCTTTTGCCCCTTAGTAGTCCCTACAGCCCCCTCCCACACAGCTGACTCGGGCTCTGAGGCTCCATTCGTTGTCCTTCAGATCCGATCCTACACCCACTATTTGCCGTCAGTTCCTCTCCCTGTAGCCCACCCCCCAGCTCTTCCCTTACCTCCTCTCTGTGCCATTCATTCTTCTCTCTCTCTGCCTCCAAGTCTCCCATCTTACCTGCCTGCTTCTATCTTCCTCTCCCATATTCGTGCTCCCTTTCTCTTTCTTGACACCCCTGCCCCCACCTCCAGCCTTCACCCCCATGAGCCTCCCATTCCTCTCCCTGTCAGCTTCACTGCTTGGATTTAGGGTTCACTGCATGGCCCTCATTCACTTGCTAAAATGATAGTAAGAACAAGACTAAAATGTAATGAGCACCTCGGACAAGGCAATTTATGTATGAATTTCTGTGTTGTGTAACCCTCTCAATAGCCCTGTGAGGTATTATTATCATCCCCATTTTATTTTATTTATTTTTTTTAAAGATTTTATTTATTTATTTATTTGTTAGAGAGAGAGCACAGGCAGACAGAGAGGCAGGCAGAGGCAGAGGGAGAAGCAGGCTCCCTGCCGAGCAAGGAGCCAAATGTGGGACTCGATCCTAGGACGCTGGGATCATGACCTGAGCCGAAGGCAGCCGCTTAACCAACTGAGCCACCCAGGCATCCCTATCATCCCCATTTTACAGATGAGGACAGCCAGGTGTAGAGAAGTTAAATAAGTTGCTGAAGGTCTCACAGGTGGTAAGTGTTGGAACTTGAATGCAAACCTGACTAGGGAGCCTGTGCTCTTAGCCACAGGAATCAATACTGGCCCTGGGAGACTTTCTCATGTTCCTGCCCAGTGAGCTTCAGAGAGCCCTCTTGCTTTAAAGATTGATTTATTTATTTCATTTACTTTTTTTTTTTAAGATTTTATTTATTTATTTGACAGGGAGAGACACAGCAAGAGAGGGAACACAAGCAGGGGGAGTGGGAGAGGGAGAATCAAGCCCGATGCAGGGCTTGATCCCAGGACCCTGGGATCATGATCAGAGCTGAAGGCAGACACTTAACGACTGAGCCACCCAGGCACCCCTATCTACTTATTTAAGAGAGAAAGGGGGGGTTGGGAAAGGCAGAAGGAGAGGAAGAGAATCTCGAGCAGACTTCCTGCTGAGGACGGAGCCCAAGAACATGACCTGGGCCAAAATCAGGAGCCTGATGCTTAACCGACTAGGCCACCCAGGGGCCCCCTGAGAGCTCTCTCTCTCTCTTTTTTTAAAGATTTTTAATTTTTATTTATTTATTTGACAGATAGAGATCACAGGTAGGCAGAGAGGCAGGCTCCCCGCCAAGCAGAGAGCCCGATGCGCCCCGAGCTCTCTCTCTTTAAACAGCATCCTGGCATCCCTGGATTCCTCCAAGTGTCATTTGGCCCCTTCTCCTTTCTCTGCACGAGGCCAGGTCTAACCTACCTCAAGAGCCTAGTCCATGGGGCGCCTGGGTGGCTCAGTGGGTTAAGCCTCTGCCTTCGGCTCAGGTCATGGTCTCGGGGTTCTGGGATCGAGCCCCTCATCAGACTCTCTGCTCGGTGGGGAGCCTGCTTCCCCCCTTTCTCTCTGCTCTGCCTACTTGTGATCTCAATCTCTGTCAAGTAAATAAATAAAATCTTAAAAAAAAAAAAGAGTCTATTCCATGTGACAGTGCCACTAACAGCCCCTGTCATCTCACGTCCTCACCGTGATGACTGCAAGGCAGTTCCTATTGGCATCCACATTTCACACATGAGGAAACTGAGGCACAGGGAAGGAAGTACCTTGCCCACAGTCACATAGTTCATAAGTGGCAGAGCCAGGATCGGAGCCCAGGCGTTTGGCTCTAGAAAACTTGCCACCTAAGCTGTCACCCTGCTTCACCCAGCTCTCGGGAAGGCCGGCTTTGGTTTCCCACCTATTGCTGCCAGCCCAGCTGTTCTGGGAGGTTCTTGTGATCAGCTCTACCCTGGGCTGCCGCCTGTGTCCATGGGCACTGCCTGTTGTGATGTAACCTCTGCTAGCAGCACGGACAGCTCTCCAGATCTGGTCAGGCTGAGGCCCTAATAGGTGCCTGAGGGGATTTATTGGCTGCTGCCCCTGGGGAGCAGGGACAAGTGTTTTCCTCTCCAGCCCTGCTGCGCCGCTTCCCAGCCTGACAGCTCCCTCGTTCCGGCCCATCGCAGCAGCTGATTTACCTCAGTGGCTGGGGGATTTAGCTGCTGTCCTGGCTCCTACTATAAATCCCCTGGCAAATAACCAAGCTCTGCATCACAGCAGCCGACAGGGGAGCGAGTGGGAGCAGATGGCTGGTTTGGCCGTGGGGTATGGAGGGCAGGGACCGCCAGAGAAGGCTCCAAGGCTCTCTTGTCCACTGCTGGCCCCAAGGCCGGGCTGCACCTTGCTGTGGCTCGTGGGGCTCCCCCTTCACTGTCTGAAGCTGTAACTGCCCCATCCTGCTATCTCCCCACCCTCAGCACCAGCAGGTTCTGGTGGCTGTGGAACCTGATCCCTGCTGCCCCATCTGAAGTCTGCTTGCCTGACATCGTGGGAGCAGGACAGATCTGCCTATGGTCCCTGGGGTTGACTAGGCTTCAAAGAGTAGAATATTGCTGGGTGTTCTGGGACCCCGTTTCGTGCACATTGGACCCAGGTTCTGCTGTCCTGAGAGAGGGGCTCAAGCCAAAACAGGGAGTGGTAAGAACTTCCCAATGAGAAGAGGGGAAAGACATCAGGTTGTAGGTGACATGAGCCAGGGCTGAGTGAGGGAGACTTCCACAAAATAGGCTTGAGTCAAGTTGGGTCAACCCCAAAAGGGAGAGGTACTTCCTCAAAATGAAGGAGGGAGGGTTGTGGGAGCTGTGGTCAGGACCCCCAAACCTTCCACGCCATGGCCCGGACTCAGGAGCACAATATGGCTGCTCAGATGTCCATACTGGCCTGAGATAGGTGGGACTGGGTAGGGTCATCCGTCTATCACTGCCCCTTTTTTTCCTGGCTTCCTTCTGACCCCTGTTTCTCTGATTCCTCCAGTGTCTTTTCCCTGCTGTCCCTGCCTGGTCCCCTCTGCTCCTTTAAGTATGCCTTATCTTTCCCATAGTGCCATCTCTGTACCCAGAAAGTACTTCTGTCACTTGACTGACCAGCCAGTGGTGGTGGGGTTGTGCTGAAGCTTGGGGCTCCACTTCCACTCCCCGGAACCCCTCTCAGTCTGGAGCCTGTCCCCGGTGTCCATGCCATTTTGTTCTTCTACTCCTCATCCATCTTCGATGTCCCCCTCCCTGCCCCCCTGCCATGGCGGCCTCCGCCTGGGAGATTACAGACACTGAATCAGCAGCCAGCTTCAGTGTTCTGCTGACAGGGGACTTTCTGCCTCTGAGGGCTCCTTGGTGGGATCAGGGCCCCTCCTGGAGCCTGGGGACTTGGGGTGAGGGGAGGAAGTGCTGGGGAGAACAGTGGGTGGAGAGGGAGAGGTGAAGGGCTGAAGGTAAAGGAAAGAGGAAGAATAGAGAGATGAAGGGAGGGGTGGAAAGAGGAGCCATCTGGGAGGAGAAAATATAGGAAAGATGAAAACCTAGTGAGGGAGGTGGAAAGAGAAGCAGAGGGTGGGGAAGTGGGTGAGAGGGTTAAAGGGGGAGGAGGGGAGGGTGTGGCAGCTCCAGGTTGGGGGGTGAGCTCCAACTACTAGCCCACAAGCCCGACCCTGCTCCACGCTCTCCCCTCCCCAAGCGCCCACCCAGGCAGGCCCCTTGGAGACCCAAGTTCACTGGGACTAGGCTGCAGGGTGCAGGCTGGAGCCCACCGGCCCTGGGTCTGGGGCTCTGCCTTGCGCCTCCCTCTCTCCCTCTCACGTGGTGGTTTGTACTTCATCTTGTTTGTGGGGCGGCTGGGCCTGCTCTCAGGGTTTAATGATCTGTGCCATTATTTATAGCTTTGCGCGCCGAGAAACACACTGAATTTATCGCTTGCTTCTATAAATAACCCTGGCAAACGGGTGCCCAGGGAGGAGGGCGGGAAGGGGAGGGAGAAGTGAGGAAAGGAGAGGTGGGGGGTAGGGCAGGGGAGGTCTCTGTGGACTGTGTCCCCAAAATGGGGTGACATGTGGGCTCAAGGACAGCAGAGGCTGGCAAGACTGTTGAAGTGTGGGTGTGTGTCTGAGGGCAAGTTAGGATAAACAGGGCAGCGTGTGCCCCAGTGAGGAGGAGCGTGATTGTCTGTGTTTCTGAAGGTGTGTGTGAGTTGACTGTGTGTACCTGTTTGTGTTTGTCCCTGGTGCCATGTTGGTGGCAGTGAGGTTGAAAAAGCCCCAGGCAGCCCCAAGGAATGGCTGCTCTGCCAATGGGTGTCCAATGGGCTGAGAGGCAGCAGCGACTAGAGTCAGGCCCCTTTCTCTCTGCTTGAGGCGACAGGAGAAGGCGACAAAGAGACTGTTTTTCCCAGAGAGGCAGCAGAAGGAAGAACAGAGGCCTAGGAAGCAGGCTATGTGGTGGTCCATGTCAGGCTGGGCCAGTAGTGTCCACTAGGGTCCCCGCTCCAAGGTCCAGAGCTTCCAGGACTCTTGGGCTTGGTTGAGTGGAGAGGTGGGGGTGGGGGAGGGTGTGCGTTTGACCGCAGCCCTCTTCCAAGGACCTGCTGAGAAGCCTGATCCAGGGTGGGGGTGGGGGGCTGCTCAGGCCCTCCCACCCGCCAGCAGATCCAAGTGCCAGAGCTGTGGTTGGCTGATTGTGCAGCTGTGCCTGCCCCTGGCCTTCGCTCTGACCGTGGGCTCACTACGGCCCCTCCAGGACAACCCAGGAGCGATTTGGGGGAATGAGGGCCCTGGCACGGCTCATCTAGAGGGCAGCGGTCCTGGCCCCACCATCCCTGCCAGCCCTCAGTCCCCTTCTGCTCAGCAGTGCCACACAGACTCGGCTCCAGCAGCGATTAGCTCCGGGAAGTGCTCTGCATCTCTAATAAGAACATTTGCATATATAACGAAGAACCTTCACAGGTGTTGGGAGAAGCTGCCCCTCCTCTCTTTTCCCTTTCTTCTCTCCTGCCAGCTGCCACCTTGACCTATGGTTCTTAGGGTATGTGTGTGGGGGGGTGTTCCTGCCCCTCAGCTGCAAGATGCAAGGAGGGGGTCCCAGGTACAGGCAAGTCATGGGGTTCCCCTCTTTGGTCAGAAACAGGCCAGGTGAGAACCCCTTGTGTCAGTGTGCTTGGTACAACTGCATGTGTACACGCGTGAGCCTCTGCACACACACACACACACACAGAAAGAAGGTCAAGGTCAACATGCCCATCTCTGCCCAAGTGTACTGCAGCTTGTGGTAATTTACCCAGGTCAATGCAAGTATGCAGAACACGTCCCAGGCTGCGCCCCCACGAGACGCGCCAGGCACGGGGCTGCCAGCACACACTCCTTCACACCCTGGCACCAAAGCAGGCAATTAGAGGAAAACGCACCTGCACCAACAGTTCCATCCAAACACGGCCCCCTCCCTCTTTCCCTCCCTCCCTCCCTCTTTTCCTTTTTCTCCAGGAACCCTAACCTTCCCGCAGGGTTTCTCATGGAGTCACCAGCCCTTATTCAGGCCAGACCTCAACTCCCTCTTCCGCGCCTGCCACCCCCACTCGCTCCTTCAAACGTATTAAGCACATAGGTTTGAGGCCATTTTCCTTTAAACAAAATGAGTCCGAGGGGCCCATGCACCCTAGAGAAGTGGTATTGAAAGGAGAGAGGGAATGGCAAGGTGAGGGCTACTGGTGGGCTGTAGGTTAGGAGCTGGGGGCGTCTAGGGAGGACCAGAGACTGGGGGCTAAGATCCCCACAAGGTCATTCTCAGGTTATCCCCTACAGCTCTCCACTCTCGGGCTGCCCAACAGCCAATCCCCAGCCCCGCCGCCTCCCCCCGCCCTCCGGTTGGTCCTGCCCAGCCACGTGACCCTCCCCCCTCTGGCAGCTGCGGGGAATGATGGATGCAGCCGCTCAGCTGTACCTGTTGGGGGACAGGGACCGCGCAGCTCCTAATTACCTCCTTCTCCAGCGTGGGGTGGGGGCTGGGCTGTACTACGGCTACCCCCTTTCCACTGGGGCCAAGTCTGACATCCTGAGCGAGAGCCTGGACTGGAGGCGGGCCTCCCCAGAACTGCTCTGGGGTAATGGGGTGCTGGGGCCCTAGCCTGGGGTTTGGAGTCAGGGGCGTGCTTCTGGAAGGCTGATGGAGGGAAGGAAAGCACACTACCAGTGACCCAGGAAGCTGAGCTAGGACTTTGAATAAATGACCTTTGTCCGGGTCCTTCCCACTGAGGGCAAGATTCAGGTTAAATGTGGAGGGGAACTTCCTGATAGTCTGGGATAACATACACTTGAGCAAAGACAGGCGGAAGTAGAAGTTTGGAGGACTTCTTAGAAGGCAGGCAAATCAGATCATCCTTTTCCTGCCTGGTGGGAGGCTCTCAGCAACTATCTGCGGAAGCAGGCTACAGGTCAAGCCCCAGGGCTTGAGGGAGACCGTGGAATGCTCCTGCAGTGGTGGGGTGGGGTCTGGCGGGTGACCCTGAACCGGATGTTCAAAGAGATGGTCGCAGAGCAGCGTGGGAGGCTGTGTATGTCTGGGCTTGCCTGGGGAAGAACGGGGAAGAGCTGGGGACTGTGAAGATGAAAGAGCTCCTCCAGCCTTCTCCACAGGGCCACCAAGGACTTATGGGGCAGGTATTTGTCTTCAGTAATTTAACAGGGCAGTGGGTGACCTGTGTGTTCGAGTGCCCAGGCTGGAGATGGGCAAACAGATGGTTATGGAATGGGTGGGACCCCTACAAGATTTGTTCTGCCTCCAAGATCCTAGAAATCCCCAAATTAGGAATCTCCATGGGTTTTAAGAAGGGAAACCAGGGGCGCCTGGGTGGCTCAGTGGGTTAAGCCGCTGCCTTCAGTTCAAGTCATATCTCAGGGTCCTGGGGTCGAGTCTCGCATCGGGCTCTCTGCTTAGCAGGGAGCCTGCTTCTCCCCTCCCCTCTCTGCCTGACTCTCTGCCTACTTGTGTAATCTCTGTCTGTCAAATAAATAAATAAAATCTTAAAAAAAAAAAAAAAGAAGGGAAACCAGGGGCACCTGGGTGGCTCAGTGGGTTAAGCCTCTGCCTTCGTCTCAGGTCATGATCTCAGGGTCCTGGGATCAAGCCCCACATCGGGCTTTCTGCTCAGCAGGGAGCCTGCTTCCTCCTCTTTCTCTGCCTGCTTCTCTGCCTACTTGTGATCTCTGTCTGTCAAATAAATAAATAAAATCTTAAAAAAAAAAAAAAGGAAGGGAAACCAATGGAGTGCCTGGCTGGCTCAGTTGGTAGAGCCTGCAAGTTTTGATCGTAGGGTCAATGAGTTCGAGACCCACATTGGACATAGAGATTACTTAGAAATAAATAAATAGGGGCGCCTGGGTGGCTCAGTTGGTGAGGCATCGACTCTTGGTTTCAGCTGAGGTCAAGATCTCCAAGTGGTGAGATGGAACCCTGTGGGGGGGCTCCACACTCAGTGCGGAGAGTGCTTGAGATTCTGTGTCACCTTCTCCCTCGGCCCTCCCCCTGCTTATGCTCTCTCAAATAAATAAATAAAATATTTAAAATAAATAAATAAACTTTATTTTTTATCTTTTTTAAAGATGTTATTTATTTATTTGTCAGATAGAGGGAGAGAGCGCATGAGCAAGCACAGGCAGACAGAGTGGCAGGCAGAGGGAGAAGCAGGCTCACTGCTGAGCAAGGAGCCCGATGTGGGACTCGATCCCAGGATGCTGGGATCATGACCTGAGCCGAAGGCAGCTGCTCAACCAACTGAGCCACCCAGGCGTCCCAAAATAAATAAACTTTAAACAGAGGAGAAAGGGAGAAAGGAATGCCTTAAAAAGTAAAGAACAAATAAAAATAAATAAATAAAAAGAAGGGAAACCAGGGAACATCAGCAGAGAGCTGGTGTTGGCACCAGTGGGTGTAATGTCGTGGCTGTGATAATTGCTAATGAATGTTCTGTGGGTCACAGCAATGATGACCCCACCAGGATTCATTAGTCACAATCCCCCCATTCTTGAGGGTCTCTTGACAGAGCCCCTGGCATTCTAGCTCCCACAGGAGGACGAAATAAAACAGCTGTCCCAGTAAGGCAGGGCTTTTCCTTATGTCAGTCAGTCAGTGCCTGTAGTGAGGAGGTCAGTGAGCAGGAAGGCAAGGAGCACATGGGCTCCTAATGCCACCCAGGGACTTCTCTTCCAAATGGTTCTCCCATCTCTTCTTCTGCCTCTCCAGGGTGCTTTCCCCTCCTCTCTGAGTTTACATGGGTCTTGGTTGAACTGTCCTCAGCAGTGCCCCCACTCTGCCCCCCACCTGACTCATTGTCTTTCCGAGCTCATGGGCTGCTAGATGGTCAGCCCTGGGTGTCCTTCACTACTGGCGGGAGATGTGGGGGAAATGTCAGGTGGGGAGAGGCTCGCTCTGGTCCTGGGTGTGTGTCTCTGCTTCTAGGAGGGTTCTTTTCATGTGCACACTGGGGTGCGATGCTCTTGTCCATTCAGGGTGGTTATGAGAAGGAGACAGAAGGGACAGGGAGCTGGTGCTCTGTCATCTCTCCCCTCAAGCGGACTGGCGTGGTTTTGTGAAACCAGACTTTCCTGATATTAGCATCATGCCTACATGTAGATGTGGGCATGTGTGTACGTGCACACACACACACAATGCACAATACACACACCCCTAGAGCCAGCGCACCGGTCCTTGCTCCGATGCTCCTGGTGTCTCAGGCTTTCTTTCAGGCAGTCTGCCTTGGAAGCTGCTTCTAGGGCAAAGTTCCGAATAAATCCCCTTACGTGGGTCCCCCTCTTACCCCAGATGAAAACTTTTCATGACTCCCTGGTGCCTGTGGGGTAAGGTTCAGACTCCCTAGCTTAGCATTTGAGGCCTTCTCTGATCTGGTCCTAACCTGACCTCCCAGCCTGACCTCCCATAATCCTCCACTGGAGTATTTTCCTAAAGAAATCCAGGTCACTTGGGGTGCCTGGGTGGCTCAATGGGTTAAGCCTCTGCTTTCAGCTCAGGTCATGGGATCGAGCCCTGCATCGGGCTCTCTGCTCAGTGGGGAGTCTGCTTCCCTCTCTCTGCCTGCCTCTCTGCCTACTTGTGATCTCACTCTCTCTGTCAAATAAATAA